>CABHPP010001550.1:0-41571 GCA_902168425.1 Peromyscus attwateri | reverse complement strand
GGGCCCCTCCCCTCCCTCCTCCGGAGTTTGGAAGAGGACCCAGCTCTAGACCTTTTGGAGGGGTGGGCAAAAACCCCTTTTCGAGCCTAGGCACGTGGGGGCCCCCATTGCTCCCCCCCCCCCCAGCCGTCTAGGGAGGAGGGAGAAAGCTAGTGACTGGAAAGTGCTTAGGGGGACCAGGGGACCCGAGAGGCCGGTCCTCCGCTGGACCAGAACTCTCACCCGTCCGCTTGGGGAAGGCGTAGTTGGCTCATGGCCTCCCGCTGCGCGAGCTCCTAAATTGGGGAGAAAATAGCTCGGTTTCAAAGGCGGAGAAAAGCAGAAACCGAACCAAACCAAACAGAACTTGTTTGGCTTTCTCAGTCAGATTTCCTCTTTCTCTTTCCCTTCTCCATCCCCCAAATTTGGGGATAGTGCCCGAACCTGTCCCCGGCCCCTCCTAAGAGCTTCCTTCCTCCCTCCCTTCTTTTCTTCTCGTCTTCTTTATAATCTCCTCTGTATCTTATTTATATATTGGGCTGTTAATGTATAACTCTTGTGGCGCTGATGGACCGGGGGTGACCTGCTCGTAATCTCTCTGGATTTCTGTGCCTATTACTCACCTGGCGCCGGTCACAATCTCGCCGCGGGCTTTATGGTGGTGGTGGCGGCGGCTGCCGAGGCCACTAGGGGCCGGCGCCTGGGTCTTTTTTTTTTTTTTTTTTTTTCCCCTCCCCCTCTCTCTCTCTCTCTCTCTCTCTCTCAGGCTTCGAGTGCCACCTATCTGTCTGACCCACGACTGCGCCCTGCCTAACAGCGGCTGACTGGGTACTCCAGAGCCTTTGGGAGTCTGGAACTTGAGGGCTTCACCGATGCGCCCCTTTCTCACCCAACCACCCATAATCTGACCTACTCTTCCCGCGGACACCCCGCCCCTTCCCCACCTCACCTCCTCACCCCTATAGGAAGAAGAGCCAATCCTTTCATCCCTGTTTGGGCCTCAGATGAGATTTCCAAGGGATTTTTGGAAATTCAATGAGAGGACAGTGGTTCCTTATTCTCTGGCTAGAAATGTGTAGACACAGGAGGGGGGGGGGACCTGGATTGAAGAGCAGCAGATAAAAAAGACACCCCACACCCATCCGGAACTCTACCCATATAGACACAACTCGAACCAACTTCCCTTTGCGGAGATGTTCGCTTTTGTACTATATAAACTCCTAATTTGGGGGTTTTCTTTTTTTTTTTTTTTTCCTCCTGGCCGCGTCTGCAGGGACAAAGGAAGGTCAGAGCTCCTGGAACCACCAGGCCCTCTCGGCCTCTCGGCCCCCGGCAGTGGTCAGCTGTTGCGGCCTGATTGGCTGAGCAACTTGCAGATTGGTGGGTATACGGTGTTGAATGCGGGAACTGGCCAGAGCCCTCTGGGCGCCCGCCCGCCCGTAGGGAAGATCGGCTCCAGGCTGCGCTGGCGTCTGAGACCCGACGGGAGGGGCCGGGGTCACCTTTGCTGGTCTTTGAGCTGCGGGTAGAGGCGTCCGAGTTCTTCCTGACCTCCCGGCGCTAATTGCAGGGGCCGAAGGGCGTGCTTGGGCACAGGCAGGGGTCGCGACCTTGCTGCTTCCCCCCACCCCCCAAGCTCCCGTGTCTAAGTTGTCCTGAAGTAGTGAGGGGTGTTTGCACGGGTGTGTAGGCTCTCACGGGAGTCTGTTTCTGAACCCGAACTGTCCTGAGACCCACCTTTTCATACGTCCCGAAATATGTGTAGGCCTTTCAAAAAATTCCATTCAAGGAAAACCCTAGTTCCGACTTTTCCCCTAAGCCAAGAGACAGGCTCCTTGGGGCTCTCTACAAGACACTTGTAACCTTCCCATCAGCACACTTTCTGCCTCGCTGGTTTCTAAATTTGGCCTCTTGGCAACCAGCCAAGAGAATGGCTATGGGGAGGGGGTTAGTATTTGTCCCCCTCCCCAGTGGTGGCTTGGGCTCTTTTAGATGTAGCCGCCGACCTTAGTACCTACAAGGAGCTGCGGGGTGCTGATACTCTGCGGCCAGGAGCCGCAGGTGTTAGAGAACCATGTGTGTGTTTGCGTGTACTTGTGTGTGCTCCATCTGTGGACGTCTCTTCCAATTTGGATTTAGAAGTTTCATTCGCAAGACAGTTCCGGATGTAAAATGCACTTGCTTGTTTTATAATCAAGATGCGTATAATCAAGAAATATATGTTGCAGATGTGGGCGTTCAAAGCGCACATAATAACCACGATAGAAATCCATGGCGTGCAAGGGGCGCGCGTGTGCTGGCAGAGGTGGGGGGGGGGGCGGCTGCGCTGGGCCCTGGCACTCTGAGGAAAGCACCCCATCAAGTGACCTTAGTCGCTCTCGCAATTAACCCTGTAAAGTGCGTTCGATTGATTTCCAACCCCGTGGTACAAAACAGACAACATCGCCGAATGATTAAGTCATTGACCCGAGCTCTGGTGGATGGAGGGAACCCGAACATCAACCAACCAAAGCAACCATCATTGGTAATTCAGGTGTCACCACTACCTGCGGTCCCGGATGCGGAGAAATCGTGGGTGTGTTTGAGACTGGCCGCTTCCATTCTTCAGAGGGCCGTATTGTTAATGTTGGTGTAAATCTGTGGTGTGATGTCAAAGCGCGACTTTGATCTGGAATGTCGACTTCTTCCCTCCAGGTGAAGACTTTAGGGTGAAGGCCTACGATTCCACATAGATGGAATCCCACGCGCGCTTAATCCGTCCTCAGCCAAACACTAGAGAGGTTATTTGAGCAGGCGCAGCGCTAACAACCTGGCTCCCTTCTCCTGCCAGGTCAGGGACAATCTGTGTGTCCCAGGCTCCCAGCCCCAGTTCCCCTGGAATCCCCAGTGTCTACAATCATTCTCTCCAGCCAGGAGCAAAGGCCCAGGGGCTGGATGGACGCTGCAGGTGGGGGATTCGGAGAGGACAGTGTTTACTCTCTGCTGGTTCATCCTGTTTGGTTTCTAGGAACCTCTGCTAGGCAGTTTTTCAGGTCTTCTATTTGCAACTATGCGACTCCAGTTGGAAGTGGAGGAAAGGGAGTGGAGGCCGGGGGTTCTGTTGAGAAGCCAGAGATCCTGGGCAGAGGACCAGCCCCTGGGCAACCATAGGCCACACGCACTCAAAGAGCCCAGGTCCAGGTCCTCTGCAGCCTGGCTAGCTTTGTAAACAAACTGCTTGCCTGGTGGGGAATACAGCCTGAGCTCTGAGCGTAAGGTGCCGGGCACCCAAACTGAGGACTTTTTATCCTGGGTTTCCCAGCTTCGGTTTAGCTTCCGGAACAGGAGATGAAAACAGGAGGGACTGGGAAGGGTCCTGGGAACCCAGTACCGACTGAGGGTTCGGTCCCACTTTCCACACCCACTCCACCCTCACCCCACCCCACCCCCAGCTGCCCCCAGTGCAGTGCTGGCACTTTAGAAATGCGATTCCCCAGCGCTTTGGTTTTCTGCTAGTGACCTGGGCTCTGGTTTCGGATTGCCGAGTTGTCTGGTCCCTAAAGCAGCAGTTTGGTTTGGCTCCCCCCCTCCCGTCCGCCCCCCCTCCCCCTGCAGAGCCAAACCTAGACTTGTGTTCCTTCGCATCAGAGTTTTTCTGCCCTCTCCAAGGTCCCCAAGTGTCAAGGACACTTCGGGCCCTGAACTGACACTTGGGGGGGGACCCTCCTTCCTGTTACCTTTGCAGACTGTCGTTTACCTCAGCCCCCAGCACCAGCATTTTGAACATTCATTTTTTTTTTTTTTTTTTGTTTTTTTATTTTATTTTTTTATTTTTTAATCTCAACCTCTTTGTGCCTGGAAGAGGCATTCTTCATCCCCATAGTAACTCTAGCTGCCTCCCGGACAGAGAGCCTTGGGGAGAGTAGGTCTAGAAGGCCTGTGACCAGGGTATCATATCCAAATAGCTCAGGCACCACCACACAGGACAAACAACCCCCTACCCTCCCAGCCCAGCCCAGTCCATTCTCCCCAGGGCCAACTGCGCTGAATGCTCTGGCCATTCTCTAGGGGGGGATCTGTCAAGGATTCCCTGAAATCATACACAAAATGTATTTTGCAGATGTGCATAGCTTTTCAAAAGGACACTAGAATTTCCGATTCTCAGAGATGTGTGAGTCTAAAGAAAGGCCCACTCTCTGCTCCGGGGACAATAAGTGGAGTCTGGGGATATTTGAAGACTCCAGAGATAGTCCCTTACAGCCCTGGTTTTGCCTAGGTTGAATTTAACTTTCTACTCTTCCTTCTCCTCACCCCCACCACCCCTGCCTATTTTGAAGCTAAGGCTGGGGGACTGGGTGTATTCAGACACTGTATAATTAGTTGATTAATCAATTATATTAACTTATCAGCCAAATGATTATGAGCCGTCATTATCACCCCCAATGAGTTCTGGGTTAATTTCCTGTTGGGAGGGGCACCCTCCCTGAGCGATCACAGGCAATAAAAGGCAACTACTTTTCATAAAACAAAATTACTTTTTACTAGATGCCAGGATGGAGGGAGGGCATAGGGAACTAACTGCAGGGGAGGTCTTTTTGACGGGGGAGGACTATTGGGGTCACATCTGGGGGAGGGACTTGGCTTCTGTTCAATCACAGTGACAAGATTAGGGTAGAACCAAGTTTCCTCTGCTTTTCTTGTCCTCGGGAAATTCAAATTTTCTGTTTGGCATCATCTTGCTTGTGACAGCCATGCCCTGCGTAGCCCACGTGGACCCCAACATCTCAATTCTCTTGTGTCAGAGTTCTGGGCCCCCAAAACGTTTGCCACTGAGATGTGTACCGGGTTTGGTTTTGGGGGGAATACTTGTGTGCATGTTGGGGGCAGGTTACTTTGGGGCCTGGGGGCATCATCTGTGCAAAGATGAGAAAGAATAAAAGCTAGAACCCCTTTCAATAGGATGTCATTCCTTTCAACCTTTGTTGCCTAGAAACTAAGCAGGCACCTGCCCCAGACCTGTGCATGGGTCCAGTCTATACATGTCCAGGGACCCCTCTCATTTGGAAGGCGGAGATTGGCTTGGGGAATGTTTTTCTACCGTTCTCCCATCCTGTGTCTTTTTCGCTTTCGTCCAAGCAAACCTACTTGAAACACCCTAGACACTGGTGGAAGGATCAAGAAGCAAAGGGGCCATCGTTTATTTTTCTTTATTTCCTTCTGATTACTGGCAACTGGGGAGGCCCCTCTACTACCCCAAAAGTGAGCCCAGCCTCAGTGACCCCTACTTGCTCAGCCACGAGACTTGTTATAAACAAGACCATCCGTGAAATGTGAACTAGGAAGCTGCCTGCTTGACGTAAGAGTCTCCAGCCTGCCACCATACACCCCATTGCAGCCCCTCAAGACAAATTCCACACCAACCTCTAGTCCACTCCAAGCCTGCCCCCAGGATTTTCTCGAAGGCATGTCATACAAGAATGGATGTCTGCCTGTCTGGAAGCTGAGCGCACAGGGCCTTTGCTCTGTCCTTAAACAGGATCACGTTAGAGATGGCTGGAATCGCAGTGAGCGTCTCCCAGCGGCGCTTCTCGATTTCTTCATGCGCATTCGCCTTCAGGTCAAAACAGAACCCGAGAACCTCACTCTACCTGCGCTGTTTCTGGGTTCCTCCCCTGGGAAAAAGCCAGCGAGCAAGCTGCAGCCAGTCTGAGCCAGACAGGGGCCCAGGGCTTCGCTAGGCCGCTCCTTTGCTGCCATCTGCTGGTGGCATCGGAGAAGCGCAGGAGTTTTTCGACTGCCTGGAACAATTCTCTGGAAAGAAGAAGGTTGGAGGTGTATGGGACAGGGCTGGCCTAGCATGAGCCGGTCCCTGGATTCTATGCCCAGTTCCTCAAAGCTAAAGCAAGGGGAGGGGGGAACACGGTGCCAAGGCACAAAGCTACAATGTGGAGGACCAGAGTCCTGGTTTATTCATGTGCCTGGTACCTTCGGCAAGTTGCATAATTCCTCTTGGGCCATGTAGTGGAGGAGTGTGTGAAGTACTGGCTGAGCAAGCCGGGCAACCTGAGTTTGACCTCAGAAGACATGTTTTTAAAAGCTAGGTGAGGCGGCATGTATCTGCAATCACGGCACTTCTATGGGGAGATGGGGTGTGGGGGTAGGAAATGAGCTACCTGAAGCTCACAGCCCAGCCAGCCTGGGGTCCTCAGTTAAGCAGAAACAGCTGGAGCGAAAGAGACTCTGTCTCAAGAATGTGGAAGGAGATCATCAACCCGGAAGCTGTTCTCTGAGCTGCACACGCACACCATGCTCATACTCATGCACAATACACTCACTCATTGATTGGCTAATTGTTTTATTAATTAATTAAAATAGCCCAAGGTCCAGGATGTAACTCGGTGGCCGAGAATTTTCTGAGCCCATGTGAGGATGTGGGTCTTGTAGAATGACTGATGTGCAGGTGGCTTCCTCATCATCATCTCTAGGTCCTTCCTTGGACCACAAGGTTCCTGTGGATGGCCCTAATTATCCCCGACACCTCATCTTCCATAATCCTAGTCTCTGGAGTTCCCCAAGTTCACCATCTGCCTTACCTCACATCTACCAGTTACCCAACAGTGGGACTGATCCCAAAGCCCTGATCAAAGGTATGTTTCAAAAACTCCTGTGGCCGGGCGGTGGTGGCACACGCCCTTAATCCCAGCACTCGGGAGGCAGAGGCAGGTGGATCTCTGGGAGTTCGAGGCCAGCCTGGTCTACAGAGCTAGTCCAGGACAGGCTCCAAAGCTACAGAGAAACCCTGTCTCGAAAAACCAAAAAAAAAAAAAAAAAAAAAAGAAAAACCAAAAACCAAAAACCAAAAACCAAAAAACAAAAACAAAACAAAACAAAAAACCTCCTGTGGTCATTGAACACTGTCGCCTTCCACAGCCTCTTTGGGCAGGCTTCCCCTTCTTTCCCAACTGCTCTTCACCTGATTCTTTTTCTTGTGTTTGTTTTGTTTTTGTTTTTCGAGATAGGGTTTCTCCGTGTAGCTTTGGTGCCTGTTCTGGATCTTGCTCTGTAGACCAGGCTGGCCTTGAACTCACAGAGATCCACCTGCCTCTGCCTCCCGAGTGCTGGGATTAAAGGCGTGCGCCACCACCACCTGGCTTCACCTGATTCCTCAAAAGCAAACTATACAGGCCAAATTGCCACCTTCCTTCTCCAAACTCCCTGTGATGATGCTCCCTCAGCCTAGGTTTCGAAACTTGGGCACTGGTGACATTGCCAACTGGCTGGTTCTGGTTCGAGTTCAGGGCTGCCCGTCAGGGCGTTCAGGGAGGGGTAGCACCCTTTAGCATCTTTGCCACAGGAGACAAGCTAAGATGTCTCCAGATGTGGCCATGAACCATGTTGGCAGCATCAGCCTGGTTAAGAACCCCTGCCTTACTCTGTGTCCCTCAAGCACCTCCCCTTGGGGACATCAATGCCGTCCAGAATGCTCTTGCTGAACCTCAGGGCTGAGCTGAGATGCCTTGCTCATGATGTGCTAACAGTAGCGGCTTCCTGTAGGAGTGTATACTATGGGGTAAGGCTGCCCTCCACGTCTGTCCCCAGTGTATCTCTTGCTTCAAACCGTCAGGTCACTGGAAATGTCTCCACATGTCCCTCTAGCACGCTCTGCTGTCCTCCCTGTGGGCACAAGGAGGAATTGACAGGATGGACAGAGCATGACCTACAGGCCAAGGGTACCCACCACTTGCTTTCACATGCGATAGAGAAGTTTATATTTGGTTGGTTGCTTGGTTGGTTTAAAGGCAAGGTCTCCCATAGTTGAGGCTGGCCTCCGATTTGGTATGTGCCTGGGGATGACCTTGAACTCTTGATCTTCCTGCTTCCACGTCTTGAGAGCTAGGATGACAGGCATTTGCTCCCACACCCTGTTTTTATGTGATGCTCAGGATGGAACCCAGGGCTTTGTGTATGCCAGGGCTAGGCAAGCACTCTACTGACTGAGTCCCCAGTCTTTCTCTTACTGTTTTGTTTTTATTCGGGGACCGTAGATCGAGTTAAAACTGTACCCTAGCAGTTTTCATTTTGGAGACTATATCTCTCTCTCTTTGCTGCCTAGCTGGCCTCTAAGCACAAGGGCTACTGGTGCGAATCTGACCCTCAGCTTTTCTCTTCCAAGTGTATAGGGGATATTAATTTTGTTTTGCCTTTGTAAGGCAGAGTCTCTCTTTGTAGTCCTGGACTCCCTTTGTAGACCAGGCTAGCCTCGAATTCACAAAGATCCTCCTCCCTCTGCCTCTTAAATTCAGGGATTAAAGGCATGCACCACCAGGGGGAAATTTTTTAAATGGACAATACACATTTAGTACTCCTCAATCAAGTTTAAACGAAATGGGACCACGCCCATGTATTTGGCTGTTTATATCTGGCTGTTTATAACAACACACCCAGACATTAATAAGAGAGTGCAGAAAATAGAAGAAAAGTGAATGAAGGTGCTTAGTTTAGCCTAAAGCAGGGAGACAAAGGCTGAGGTTCCTGGTGTGTGTGTATGTGTGTGTGTGTATATGTGATGTGTGTATGTGTGTGTGATGTGTGTATATGTGTGTATGTGATGTGTGTGTATGTGTGTGTATGTGATGTGTGTATGTGTGTGTGTGTATATGTGTATGTATGTGATGTGTGTGTGTGTGTGTGTGCACACAAGCAGAGTGAGCACTTTTCTTTAGGCTGAGCGGAGGATTCAGAAGGTCGTGTTTATTCCTTTCTGAAGTTTATAATTCACCCTACCCAACGTCAGAGCACACAAAGAGCTTTTTCTTCAGAGCTCCTTCTCCATCCCTCTCTCCTCCTTCCTTCATCCTCTCCATTCCTTCCTGTCTCCTTTTCTCCTCCCCTCTCCTCCCTGGTAACATTCATCTCCTTTCTCTTCTCTCCCCCCCCCTTCTTTCTCTCCTCTCCCCTCCCCCGTTCCAAATAACAGCCATCCCTTTGAGGACCAACCCAGGGAAACCAAGGCTAGAACGCTCCATGAATCATCCAAGCCTTCCCACCCGAGCACGATGACCTCATCACAAGTTCCCCCCAAGCCTGCCCCTCGGTCCCTTGGTCCCTCCGTGCCCCTGGCTCCCTCTCGACTTTGGCCTCAATGAGAACCTCATTATTTATCATTTTGAAGCTCCGGGATTTTCAGAGCCCAAATCCAAGCTGAAAATGGAGGCAATTACCCAGATAATTTAGGTAAACCTCGGGGCTGTGTCGGGAGTAATTGTTTCCACTCCCACTCCTCATTGTGAGGCTGAAGAGACCGATTCTGTCCTGACAGCCCCTGTTTGTTTTGTCTCCACAGAACAAGGTCTTGGTAGCTAAGCAGAGGAGGCAAGAACAAAGCCCCTAGGGGCAGAGGAGAGGCAGGCCGGACTCGAGCCAGCCAATTTGCGTTGTAGGTCATTAACCTCTGTGCTTCCACAAACCCCATCCAGGGGGTTCACTCAGCCCCTCATGTGTCTGCTCTTCGAAAACACGCCTGACATGCAAAATATCGAAGCGACAACGGGCGCGTGTGTGTGCTGAGATAAAACTAAGCAGATCTACACCAAGACGGGGATCTGAAAAAGCCTTCTGTGATTTCTCAGCAAAAGAGAGGAAAACTGGGGGAGGGGGGCTCAGGTTTTTGTTTGGTCTTGCCTTGTGGAAGTCACAGTCTCCCTGTGTAACCCAGGCTAGCCCAGAGCTCTCTCCCCTCCCCTCTGCTTCTTCAGAGCTGGTGTTATTTATGCCTTCGAGTCAGACACTGGTGTCTCTTCCCCCCCCCCCCAGTTTGCTTTTGATTTGTGTGACCCTGAAAAGCACTTAAACTCTCTAAAGCCTTCAATTCTCTTCTCTTGAAACAAGACTTGCCCAAGTTGGGGTGTAACTCAGGGACAGAGAGCTCACCAGGCCTGAAAAAACTCCTGGGTTTAATCTTCAACACTGGGGGGAAAATTAATAAAACCATCTTTGCTTTATAGGGGTGTAGGGAGGCGTCATGGATAGAGCCCAGAGCCTCGGGATTGGTGTCCAGGGAGTCCAATGCTAGCTGTTATTGTTGTAGTTGTGGGCCTGAATCTCTGTCTCCTGAAAGTGGTCACATGCCACCCAGAAACAGTCCTGCCACCACCACCCTTGCCCTCCACCTCATTTCTGTGGGGGAAACAAGGTTGGGGCCCCCATGGACACAAGAACAATGGTTAGTCCATGAATTCAGATTTTTTTTTTATTTATTATGTATACAGCATGTATGACTGCAAACCGGAAGAGTGCACCAGATCTCATTACAGATGGTTGTGAGCCACCATGTGGTTGCTGGGAATTGAACTCAGGACCTCGGGAAGAGCAATCAGTGCTCTTATCCTCTGAGCCATCTCTCCAGCCCATGAATTCAGATTTTATAGACCTCGTTCAAAAAGCATCATGCTGATGACATCTGATGACAGCAAACTGAGCCTGGAGCCCCAAAGTGCACACACTTGGTGTCCCCGTTTTTTATGACCATCACTCCTAGTTGGCAGGCTTGTTCATGGCAGAGATAAGGACACGGAAGGACAGGAGGGCTAGGCTTTGCTAGCAGAGCCGTTTCCAGGCCAGAGAGCTCAGCATTCTATGTGTGTGTGTGGGGGGGGGGGGGGGGGGCGGAGAAGGCCACCAGAGCACAAACCTAAAGGGATGATGGCTTTCAGACAGGTGCACGCAGACCCTCCATCTAGTACTGCCATTACCAAGCTGGGCACAGAGTCCCAGTACTGAGGTCATGAAGTCAGGAGGATCAGGAGTTCAAGGTCAGCCCAGGCAATGTGACTCTCAGTCTTAAAAAGAGAAGAGGAGGAGGAAGCAGGAGGAGATGTGTGAGGCATTCTTGATCCTAGTTCCCCTCAGATTCCACCTGGGGAATTCAAGGGTTCTGCCTTGGGCTCCACCCAGACCTGTTGAATCAGAGATTGGGAGGGAGGAACTGCAGGGACAGAACATTCTGATTTCTTGAGGCTTGATGACCTCAGTTGGGGTCCCTTAACCCATGCAAAAAGCCAACTGCAGGAACCCGCATCTGTAATCCCAGCACTCCTGGGATTAAATGGGAGGCAGAAATGGGAGAGATTCATTTGGAAGATATTGGACCAGCTGTCCTTGTGTACACAGCTCAGCAAGCAGAAATGAGAGAGACTCTGCTTCAAAGAACTCGGAAAACAAGAACTCATTCCCAAAAGTTATCTTTTGTGATATTCATTCCCCACCCCCTCTGTCTCTGTCTGTCTGTCTGTCTGTCTGTCTCTCTCTCTCTCTCTCTCTCTCTCTCTCTCTCTCTCTCTCTCTCTCTCATACACACACAAAATAAAAATTAAAAGTCCTATACGGGACTCCAAAGATGGGTGTGTCTGCTTTGTAGTACACAGTGGCCAAGGACAGCTGTGAGTGTGCCTCAATATAAGATGATAAACTGAATAGAGAGTTTAAGAGAGTTTGCTTGTGTGTGTCTGTGTGTAAACAAGCTTGCATGTGCGTGGGCTCACATGTGTGTATGTGTGCACATATGTACAAACCCAAATTTGAAGATGGGTCTGTTCCTTAATCACTCTCCATTTTACCTATTGAGGCAGACAGAGTCTCTCATGAACCCAGCACTCATCAGTTCTTGCCTGTGGATCTCTTGTCTTTGCCTTCTGAATGCCGGGATTATAGGCAGCTACCACACCCACCTATCTTTTACTTGGGTGCTGGGGTTCTGAACTCTGATCCTCAGACTTGAGTCTTCTCCCTAGCCCCATGCTTGTTTGTTTGTTTGTTTGTTTTTTATAACTTGATGTAGTATAGTTCTCAAGTGTGAACTCTGTAGATGACAAAGTCAAAAGTTTGGGCACACTTGGAACCATTTGTAACTATTATTAATGCATACAAGCTACTCATGTAATATCATTTTAAGTGATTTTTATTACATTTATTTATTTGTACATGCACGGTGTGTATATGTGCACATAGTATGGCAGGCTTATGGAGGTCAGAGGACAATTCGCAAGAGTTAGTTCTTTCCTTTGACCATGTGGGTCCTGGAGATTAACTCAGGTTGTCAGCCCTGATGGTAAGCATCTCTAACTACTGAGCCATCTCACCAGCCCACAGGACTTAGAAGTCATTTTTAGGAGTGAAAAAAAAATGAAAAGTATCCAGGCATGGGGGCATATGCCCCAAATTCTAGCACAAGGGAGGCAGCACAGGAGAACTGTGAGTTGGAGGCCAGTCTAGGCTACATGGAAGATTCTGTCTAAAAGAAAAAAAATAGAAAAGGAAAGGAACAAAAGGAGGAGGAGGAGGAGGAGGAGGAGGAGGAGAAGTAGAAGAAAGAGGAGAGAGAGAGAGAGAGAGAGAGAGAGAGAGAGAGAGAGAGAGAGAGGGAGAGAGAGGAAAAGAAAAGAGAAGAACCTACAAAAATTAGGGTATTGGTGGCGCACGCCTTTAATCTCAGCACTCGGGAGGCAGAGGCAGATGGATCTCTGTGAGTTCGAGGCCAGCCTGGGCTACCAAGTGAGTTCCAGGAAAGGCGCAAAGCTACACAGAGAAACCCTGTCTCAAAAAACCAAAAAGAAAAAAAAAATTAGGGTAAATGGTTCCCTCAGTAATGTAGGTGCCTTGTAAGCCTGGAGACTTGAGTTTGAGCCCCAGAATCTACTTAAAATATCTGTGTCGGGTGCCAGGCATTTGTAACTCTAGCATTGGGGAGACAGAGACAGGTGAATCCCTGGAGCTCACTGGTCAGTCAGTCTAACCTACCCTGGAGTTTCAAACCAGTAAGAGACCCTGTATCAAAGACAAGCCAGTGAGAGACCCTGCCACAAAGACAAGCCAGTGAGAGACTCTGCCTCAAAGACAAGCCAGTGAGAGACCCTGCCTCAAGGACAAGCCAGTGAGAGACTCTGCCTCAAAAGCAAACAAAACAGTGAAACCACTGAAGATTTACACCCAAGATTGACCTTGGACCTCCACATGCACTTACAAACACACATGCACAAAACAAACAATGGGAAGATACAATCAATCCCCTCCACTTTGAATAGAACAGTCAGTGGAGATCCAGTTCTGAATTTGGGGTTATCAGAAGGCTTACCTGGGATCTGCTTCTCAGGGCCCTGGTCCTCTGCAGTGGTCCATGAGTCTGCTGGCAGTGTGTAGATATGTAATACTGGCCAGATGACCCAGGGTTCCCATCAATTACTTTTTCAGAGTAAATATGTAACAATACCCCCCTTTCCACTAAAAGTTGAGAAGTCACCATTATAGCATCAACAAAAACAAATCTAGTACAAGAGAGACATTAAGAGGCTAAGGATGAGACTCATAGCCCCAAATCCCTGCCATGAAGATGGCACCATGCTCAAACTGCTCGAGGTCACAAGGTCACTTTCTAGGGTCTTTCTATCCTCCATTGGTCCCGTGTGTCCTTGAAATGTATTTCCATCCTCATTTCCTAAGGTTCCATGGTCCTCTGGGTTTCCTCTGACATCTTTGGGCTTTTTTTCAGTGGGGGATGTGTTACTTATTAAGTGGCACACTGTTATTTATTAAGCGGTGCTGTTTACCATTCGAGAGAAGCCACGAGGCACAACGAAACCCACTATAAGAGTTTATTAAGGGAAGGGAATAGAAGGGGTGTGCATAGGCCTATGGAATGACCATGCAGGAAGAGAGGGGAGGAACAAGAGGAATCCACTTTTATAGGTTCCCCTCACATATGTGCATATGGACTCACATAGCTATGCCACACATGCACATAGATTGCATGATCACACTGCTTGTAAATTATGTGATCACACAGTGCATGGATTATGTAGGACATGAGGCCCTGGGTTGACTAAGCATCTTGTCTGGCTACTGGACAGTGCACATGAGATCATGTAGCTGGGGGAGTGGCTAGGAATTCTAACAGGATGTTTCTGAGATAAGGTCTCACTGTGTAGATCAGGCTTGTCCAAAACCCAAAGCTCCTCCTGCCTCTGCCTTCTAAGTGTTGGGATTATAAACCTGTGACACCATGCTTAGCTAAGGGGTCAGATTAGCTAAGGTTTTAGGTTTGAGATTTTGAGGTTTTTAAGTTTTATTTTATGTGTATAAATGTTTTGTCCATGCACCACATGTGTGTGTCTGGAGATTGCAGAGGTCAGAAGAGAACATTGGATCCCCTAGAACTGGAATTACAGATGGTTGTAAGCCGCAATGTTGGTGCTGGGAACAGAACACAGTTCTCCCTAAGAGCAGCAAGTGATGTTAACCCCTGTGGTGGTTTGAGTAAGAATGGCCCCCATAGACTCTTATTTGAATGCTTAGGGAGTGGTATTAGGAGGTATGGCCTTGTTGGAGTAGCTGTGGCCATGTTGGAGGAAGTGCTTCACTGGTATTGAGTTTTGGGGTTTCAGATGCTCAAGTCAGGCCCAATGTCTCTCTCTTCCTGTTGTCTGCCAAATTCAAATGGAGAACTCTCAGCTCCTTCTCCAGCACCATGTCTGCCTGCATGCTGCCATGCTTCCCATCATGGTGATAATGGACTAAAACTCTGAACTGTAAGCCAGTCCCAATTAAATGTTTCCTTTATAAGAGTTGCCATGGTCTCTTCACAGCAATAGAAACCCTAACTGAGACATCCCATAATCATCTCTCTAGCTTTTAAGGAACCAGTTTTATAAGTGTAAATACGGTGATGTTTAGGGGGACAGAGAAAGAGGAAGGGAGATCTCTGTGATAGGGCTACATAGTGAGTGAGACCCTATCTCAAAACAAACAGATCAACACAAATGTTCTATTCTGGGTAGGACCTCCAAGGCCATGGACCAACTAGGCATCCGCACTTAACATCATTCTAGTGACACAGTGTAATCCTCTGTGACAGACTCATTCCAGGACCTCCTCGGACACCTGTCTGCAGATGCCTCATGCCCCTTTCACAGAATGGCATATTCATATACAGCCTGCACACACCCTCCCATATATGTTAAGTTATCTCTCTATAATGACATGCAAAATACATGCAAACGTACATAAGGGGAACAAATATTATTTAAGGATCAATTGTTTAAGTAAGTATATTGTGTTCAGTATGGCAGTTTTTTTTTTTTTCTCCAAATAATTGTGACTTGGGCTTGGTGGTATCTGTGTGTGGAAACTGTGGACAGGGTAGACTGTCTATTCAACCTGAATCCATTGTGCCCTCTTACCATTGCAATTTTTTTTTTTCAGTTAGGGTTTCATGTAGCCCAGGCTAGCCCCAAACCCGCTATGTAGCCCTTTTACCTCTGGTGTCATCTGCTGTTTTGTTCCACTGCTAGGAGAGAGCAACAGGCCTTGCTCCAGCTGAGCACAGGCTGCCCCTCCAAGCTCCAGCCTTGTATTGTTGACTGACACTAACCTGCTTTCTCTTCTGTGCTAAGCCTATGGTATATGGCAAAAGTCTGGGGGAGTGGGCACTGAGGATGTGGCTCCCTCGGTAGAGTGCTTACCTAGCTTGCATGAGGTCCTGGGTTTGGTCCCCAGCTCCATGTAATCAGGGTATGATGGTACATGTCTGTAATCCTGGTACTGGGAGGTTGAGGCAGGAGGATCAGAAGTTCAAGATTGGATATATATATATGGACACACACACACACACACACACACACACACACACACACACAATCTTGGGTTTGAGGCCAGCCTGGGCTATATGAAACCCTGTCTCAAAAAAATAAGTAAAGAGGGAAGAAAGAAAAAAAGAACACAGAGGTGAGCCTAGAGATGTAGTTCAGTGGTAGAGTGCTTAACACTTGTGAGAGGCACTGGGTTCTAGTCCTAGCACCTCAAACACAAACATATCCAATGTAGGTCCATTCTTGAGCTCATGGAGTTCATAGTCTCAGGAAGAGAGAGTATTTATTTACTTTCATTATTATTGTTGTTATAATGGTTTTTTGAGACAAGGTTGCTTACTATGTAGCCCTAGCTAGCCTGGTATTTACTTTGTAGACCAGACTGGCCTTGAACTCAGAGATCTACCTGCTAGGATCAAAGGTGTGTGCCACCATGCCCAGCTGGGGCAAGGACTCTTTAAATAAGAAAATGAGCAAAGTATCCAGGGCTAGTGGTAAAAGCATCTTAATGTAGCCACTGAAGCATAGCAAGTTCAAGGCCAGCTTGCATTAGTTAGTAAAGTCCCATCTCAAAATAAAAGCTCAGAAATGAGCTGGTAATATACCTCAGTGGTATAGTGATTGAATAGCACAAATGGGGCACTGGACTCACTCTCCAGTACTGGCTGGGTGTGGCTATGCATGTTTGTGACCTCAGCAGAGGCAGGGGTTGGGTAGATCTCTGAGTTCAAGCCCACCTGGTATAGTGAGACCACTATCGGGCCTGACTTGGGGTCCTCTATTTTCTCTTTGGCCCAGTGACATCATCAAGGCCCTTGGTAACAGCATCTCAAGGCCAAGCATCTTACATACTTCATTGTTCTTTCTAGAAGATGTCTCATGGTTAGCATGCCCACTACTTGAACTACATAGTTATTAATCATCTGAGAGCCATGGGGTCCCCTGAGAAAAACAAGTGTCCATTTATAGTCCAAGGACCCCACCTGTTCTTCCCCCTGAGTTTCAAAACACATGAGCCATCCACTTCCTTCCCGAGGCAGGATTCATTTTACGAGCTCAGAACGGACAGCAGATGCCTCGCCCTACTTTGTTCTTGAACAGTAGGAGCTGGGAGCGGAGTCCTGATAGGGGCTGAGATGGGGTCTTAATGGGTTTCCGTCCCTTGGGTGGTAGACGCTTCCTCCTCCACCCAGGGACTCGTACCATATACTCTGAACTCCTCTAAACTTTCTGGAGCCAACATCAGTCCATACCGTTGAGAGGAAGTATCTGAGAGCTGGGGAGGAGATGGGGACAAATCTCTCTCACTCTGGGAGACCACAAAGCCACCGAACCCTCCAGAAAAACTTGTTATCGCACCCTTTCCTGAGGGTCAGAAGAGGGCCCCAGCCAGCAGAAACAGGATAGGAATGCAGGGCCATTGTGCCTGCTGGGAGGCTCAAGTGGACCTCTATCAATGCCCGTGGACTACTTCAGACAGACCCTGCATTCTAGGGATTCGTTGAAGTAAGTGGAAAGCAGGTACCGTCACAATCGGGCTCCAGCGGCCATCAGGGCCAGGAAGCAAGAAGAATCTGTAATTAAATAAATAAGAGCATCAACTTTGTTTGGGAAGACGTGTTCCCTCCACTCCCATCATCTCAAGACAGGCTGGGATATGACGAATGGCTGGTAGGACGGACAAACAGGGTTATGCGAGCAGAAATACTGACCGTGCCATCAGACACAACACCTTTTGGAAGCCATTGACTGTGGGGGTGGGGCAGGGGGATGACACAGTAGCTCTCCTTGGACCCTCAAACTAGATGAGCAGCAGGATGGGGCAGTGGGTAGTTTGTGGAAGGAGTAGTTTGAGTATGTATTCTCTCTCTATATATATAGTCCCCTTGTGGGGCAATGTGCCAAAAAACTTACTCTTTTTATGTCAAAATGCAATCGACGCAGAGACACTTTGACATTCAGAATCTTTCCTGTTGGCTCTTATTGAAAATTTGCCTTTTAGCTTTCTGTACGCGCATGAGTGTTTTGCCTGCGTGCATGTTTGTGTACCACCTGTATGTAGTCCCCACAGAGGCTAGATGAGGGTGTTGGATCCCCAGGAACTGGAGCTACAGACGGTTGTGATCCACCATGTGGGTGCTGGGAATAGAACCTGGGTCCTCTGCAAGAGCAGCCAGTGCTTAACCATTGAGATTCTCTTCAGCTCACCACCCCTCTTTTTTTCTTTCTTTTTTTAAAAATAAACCACAGAATCCAACTAGTGCTCCCTATGTGCACATGGGTGTGAGGCTATCCACTGGAACTTGGGCAACCAACCAGGGGTCATAAACATAAGGAAAAATATCACTCTCCCTTCCCAGAGCGTAGCTCTGGCTGTCCTGGAATTCTCTATATAGACCAGGTTGGCCTTGAACTCATAGAAATCTGCCTGCCTCTGCCTCCCAAGTGCTGGGATTCAAGGTGCACACCACTACCCAGTTTTAATTACTTTATTTATTTATTTATTTATTTATTTATTTATTTATTTATTTATTTATTTATTTGTTGAGCTTTTCAAGACAGGGTTTCTCTGTGTTGCCTTGGCTCTCCTGGAACTCACCAGGCTGGCCTCAAACTCACAGAGATCTTCCTGACTCTGCTTCAAGGCTAGTGCTGGAATCAAAGGTGTGTGCTTTCTTATTCATCTTTAGTGTTGGGTAAACTACTCTCACCCCTACTTAGATCAGCTATTATCTGTACTAATAGCCTTTCACACACCTGGCCATTCATTCACTCACTCCAGCCCTAGTTGGCCTCAAATTCACAGTAATCGCCTATTTCAGCTTCCCAGGTGTTGCGATTACAGGTATTGTGCTACCACACCCAGCTAGATTTTATTTTGTTTCCTGTTATTTAAAACGTGGGCTGGAGAGATGGCTCAGCAGTTAAGAGCACTAACTGCTCTTCCAAAAGTCCTGAGTTCAATTCCCAGCACCCACATGGTTACTCACAACTATCTGTAGTGGGATCTGGTGCCCTCTTCTGGCGTGAAGGCAGAACACTGTATATTTAATAAATCTTTTTAAAAAAAATCTTTTTAAAACATTTTTAAAAGATTTTAAAGGTTTATTTAAAATGAATCTTTTTATTTTAAATTTTAAAAAAATTTAAAGATTCATTTAAAATAAATCTTTTAAAAAAATAAAATACAGAACACATGGCTGGAGAGATGGCTCAGTGGTTAAGAGCACTGGCTGCTCTTCCAGAGGTCCTGAGTTCAATTCCCAGCACCCACATGGTGGCTCACAACTGTCTGTAACTCCAGTCTGAGGGGATCCAAAGACTTCTTCTGGCCTCCTGGGCACCAGGCACTCATATAGTACACAGACATACATGTAGGCAAAACACCTATACACATAACACTAAATATATATATATATATATACCTCTTTAAAAACTAAAAAAAATGCAGAACACTCCATATATCTGCATGTCATCCTTACCAAAGTAAATTCTATATTTAATTTTAATATCTTTGCATTTATTTGTTTCATTTGTATGTGTTCCAGCATGCTCATGATGGCTCAGCTCCGGAGAGTCCATTCTCTCTTTCTACCTTGTGGGCTCAGGGAATGAAGTCAGGTCATCAGGCTTGGTCAGCAGCTCATTCACTAAGACACTGGCTAACCAAATATATATTTTGTTTTACACATATATGTATATTCTAAGATTTATTTTGTTGTTTTAAATTATGCATATGTGTGGGTCTGTGTAGAGGTTTTGTGCAGGTGCCCTCATAAGCCAGAGACATCTGATCTCCCTGGAGCTGGAGGCACAGGCCGTCGTGAGCCTGTGGGTGCTGGGAATCAAACTCAGGTGCTCTGCAAGACCTGTATATGTGCTTAGCAGCTGAGCCAACCCCCCAGCTCCCTATATTTTCATTGTTAATAAAAATATCAAAACTGGGTGTGGTGGTGCACACCTGGGATCCCTGCACTATGGTTGCAAGAGGTAGGAACATCAGAAGTTCAAGGTCATCCTTAGCTACACTGGCGTTCAGGGCTAGCCTGGGCTACAGGATACCCTGTCTCAAAAAAACAAAAACAAAAACAAAACAAACAAAAAAACATACTGCTCACCATTTTGTAATTGAATTTTTATTTATAATGTTAACTTGTTGTCTTTTCGTGCCCCCATATCTACAATGCCCTCCTTGACCTTTTTAAAAACCTGTAAAATCTAGCAAATATTGCCCTGTGTGGCTCCTTCAGCCTGCTCTCCGGGGAAATGAATGGTTGTTTAATTTTCATGGTAGTGGGCAGATGGTCGCTCTTTAAACATCCCTCCTCTCAGCCGGGTTCCCCTATTTTAGGGATAACTCCCCTCCTAAGCCTGCGCAGACCGAAGACAAGCCTGTGGTTAAGACCCTGGCCCCCAAATTGCCTTTCCCAGCTTCTTACTCCTACTAACCCCAAAGGAGAAAGCTGGGGAGCCCTTTCTCCAGCCACCACCACCCCCCTCACCCTCTTTCCTTCTGAGGAGGCTGGGAATGCAGTCGCCGACCCCGCCAGCCAGCCCGGGAGGACTTAATTAGGGCTAATGATTTCGCGTCTTTTTCAGGACTGCTAGACGCCACCGCGTCGGGGAATCCCCGCCTGGGAAGGGGACATTGAAATGCAACCGGCTGTCTTTGAAAGCAGGGCCCGGGATGGCTTTTTAACCGGTGAGGACAACAGTCCAGAGTCTTAGGAAAACAAAGGACAGAGACTGCCGGAGCCAGCAGCCGCTTTGGGGCCACTGGGGCCAAAGACTTGTTCACGTATTCATTGACTGCCTCGTGCCTCCAGGAATTTTAAAAGAGGCGAAAACAAACATTTGTTTACTCATTCTTCGGGCTGTCTGCAAAGATCCTGAACCACCTCAAGACTGAGCAGATTGGAGGAAGTGACTGGGAGGGAGTCTTCAAACCAGGAATTCAAACCCCCTTCAAAGGATGTGTGCCAGCCTGGAACTGGGACCATAAAATTTTGGAACGTGTCCAAACATAATGACAGGCTCCCACCCAATGTCTATCAGTCAGCTTCACAATTGTCATTATTTTTAGGCAACACACATGCATACACACACATACACATATACATACACACACATACACACAATATTATGTCTGCCCTAATCATTCTGACTTTGGAGACTCCCCTCCCCTTTGTCTTGAAAATGTACCAACTATGGTTTGTTTGTGTTGTTTTGAGACAGTGGGTTACTCTGTAGCCCAGGCTGGCCCCCAACTTTCCACCCTCCTGCCTCCCTCTTCCGGGCGTGCTGGAATTACAGGCGGGCAGGGCCTCTGCAGCCTATGGTTGCATTTGGATGAATGAGTGGGCACCATGAAATGAAGCTGCACTTTGCTGACCTGAGGTTGGGCAAGCTCCCCAGGCCAGTAGGTCACGTGAGGAAAGGCACCTTTTGAGCCTTGGGTTTAGATATGCAAAATGACACCTTGACCAAGGAAAGCCATCCCACCCCTTGGAAATCTCTTAAAACAATGGCTGGTGGACCCCAGGGGTTAAAGGTGGGGTGTCACGAGCCAGCTCACCAGTTGGTGAAGACAAAAAAAAAAAGCCCTTAAAAACCACAACAAAGGAATGAGACCCTCCCTCCCTCCATTCAATTGTGATGTCTTTCCTTGAGACTTCTTCTGCCAGAGCCGGACTAGGTCCTTGCACAGCCAGTGTGGAAAGGGGCGATGCCCTCACCCCCGCCCGGCACTGGTGTCAGGTGGGAGAACACCTTCCTTCCTCATTTGTTCCACTGTTATTGTTATCAAGCCCTCGTGAGTCCTCTTTATTTACTTTCAGAGGGAAACACGGGCGCAGAGAGGTTAAGTCATCGCCCTAAGAACACACAGCATTGCCTGGAGACTGAGTTCAGACTCTGGCCTTTGCCACCTGGAGATTAAGTTCTCTTAGAATCTTGTGTGATCTGTGGGTTCCCAAACCTCCAGGGTCCCCCTAGCTTTGTCTCCTCACCCTGAGTGGGTGCTCACATTTATAAAAATCACTGCGTTTGTAAAAAGCTCTAAGTCCAGAGGCAGAGCCCACGAGCTCACACCACTGATTCCAGAAGAATCTCGCCCTATGGGCACTGCCTGTCCAGATAGACATATTTGGGTCTCTGTTGCTCCCTTTACCAAAGACCAGAAACAGAAACAAGAAGTGAGCGAGCAAGAGGCTGCTGGCAGATGGCGGATAGACACCTTCCCACCACGACCCAGAACTTGTCCCTCTGTATGCTGCCACACAAGTTGCTCCTTACAGATACAGAAAGCAGGCAGAGAAAGACATGCTCGTCCTATGTAGCTCAGGCTACCCTAGGGAGAAAGACACCCTTAAGTGACAGCATTGGGGTTCCTATCCTGTGTACGCCAGGGAATCAACTGCTGGGTTTGGGGTGAGAGGTCTAGGAATTTCCTTGAATTGGGGTGCCACCTACCTTTGGGGATTTTGCTTATCCCTGGGGAAGAGAATAGCAAGTCTTCCTGGATCCTCAAAGGGTTTTTTGTTTTTGTTTTTGTTTTTCACAAAAACAGGAGGAAGCTCTTTGTGCAGAGTATGCTCTCATACTCGTGTGTGTGTGTGTGTGTGTGTGTGTGTGTGTGTGTGTGTGCTTGAATGTGACCATGGAGGCCAAGAAGAGGGCCTCAGATGCCCGTAGCCCCCCCCAGCCTCACTGCTGAATTCAAGGCCAGTGCTCTACCCCTGAAATTCAGACCCAGACCTCTAGAGGATTCCAGAGAAGTGTTCTATGGCTGAGCCAGGTTCGAATGGTGCTTAACTCAGCTGTAAATGCTACTCAATAAAAACTCAATAAAAACTGTCGACATTATTCTAAATTCCTTTTTGGTTGTTTTTCTAGACCAGGTTTTTCTGCATAGTCCTGGCTGGCTGGCCTCAAACTCACAGAGATCCGCCAGCCTCTGCCTCCCGAGGGCTGGGATTAAAGGCGTGCGCCACCATTGCCCGGCTGTTTTAAATTCTTCCTCACAAGTTTATAAAACAGGCATTCCAGTGCCACCCATTTTAAGCCTGAGAAAACTGAGGTACTGAGAAAGTAGGTAGCTTGTCCCTAGTCACACAGAGGGCAGGGCGTGAAGCCTGGAATGTCAGTGGTTAGCAATTTCTAGTGGGGTCGGGCCCGGGGGCATGACTGCTGCAGGAGAGAAACCGAGGCTTTTATATGCTAATCTTGTTTATTTGCATGGCAAGCGGAGGCACCTGGCTTGATTTCCCAGCACTTGATGCTTAACAGCTCCCGTCTGGCCTCGGGGTCTTAGAGAGATGAGCAAATTCCTTTTCCTGCAGGCCTGGAAGGTGACCTCTCCAGCCTCAGGGGCTCCGGACCTTCAGTACTTTCTCTGTTTCAGTTTCTCCTCCAAAGTCTGGCTGAAAACCAGCTGATCGTGGACCGCTGGCCCTCACCCCGACCCCAATTTGTAACTCCCAGGGATTCCTTTCCAATGGTCCTCCTTCTCTGCTCTGGCTCCCTGGGACTCACAGCGGCTGCGTATGGTCCAGGTACCAAGAGAGCCTGCTTCTCTGACTAGAGTGAAGGTGGGGATTGAATTTAGGGTCTCCTGCCCATAACCACCTGAGTCATATCCCAAGCCCAGGCTGTAGGCGTGACTCAGTGGTAGAACACCGTGAGCAAGCACAAGGCCCCCGAAAAATAAGTAAACCTTAAATTTGTTTTTGTTTTTGTCCACCATCAGCTAGGAGAGAATGAATTTTTCTTTTTCTGCTTACAGTGGGACTGAGCCTCTGCAATCCAGGAGAGGCAGCCTTTTGCCCACTCAGCTGTCCATCGACAGTGGGACCTTGAGTGAGCAAGGTCATCCTCTGGATCCACTCTCATCTGCAAAATGCCATGCTCAGAGGTGGGCCCTCCACAGAAGGCTCTGGAAAGATTCAAAGAGGTAAGGGAGGCTGGGGGGTGCAGGCCAGCGGTAGAGCACTTGCCTAATGTACCTGAGGTCCTGAGTTCCTCCTTCTGTCCCTAGCCGAACACAGAAGCTCAAACAAGAGCAATCAAAGCGGATGAGGTGGAGAACAATGTGGAACAAAGGACTCCACAGGGCCAGCAAGATGGCTCAGGGGGTAAAGGTGCTTGCCGCCAAGCTTGATGACCCGAGTTCAATCCCCAGAACCCAAAGGGTGGAAGGAGAAAATCGACTCTCCAAAGATGTCCTCTGACCTCCACCCACACCGCATGGTACACGCACTCATGTCTACACACAAAATGAATCAATTAATAATATAAAGGGAGCTCAATATATATTAGAAATCATTGTGGTTATCCAACGTGTTTTGTATGTGTGTGTGTGTGAATCTGTACAAGCCCGTGTATTCATTGAAAGGCTGGGTGTCTTTCTCTATTGCGTTCCATCTCATGTTTTGAGTGAGGGTCTCTTATTGGACTTGAAGCTTGCCTTTGGCTAGGCTGGATGGACATCGAGTTCCTGGGACCCATCTTCCTGTCTCTGACTCCCAGTGCTTCTACATGGGTGCTGGGATTTGAGCTAAGATCACCTTGCTTTCTAACAAGTTCCCATTTCCTCTCCTATGTATCCCAGGCTGTGCTCAGTTTACAATCCTCCTGCCTCAGCTTCCACACCTCACTTGCTGTACTGTCTTATTTCTTCAATGTTTAAAAATTATTATTTTTTTGTGTATGGGTCTTCTGCCAGCATGTGTGTCTGTGTACCACGTGGGTGTCTGGTGCTGGAGGAGGCCACAAAAAGGGTGTCAGACACTTTAATCCCAGCACTGTCCAGGCAGAGGCAGGTAGATCTCTGTGAGTTTGAAGCTAGCCTGGTCTATATAGCAAGGTTCAAGCCAGCCAGGCCTACAAAATGAGACCCTGTTGCAAACAACAGCAAACAAACAATAACAGAAGGGGGGCTGGAGAGATGGCTCAGGGGTTAAGAGCACTGGCTGCTCTTTCCAGAGGACCCCGGTTCAATTCCCAGCACCCACATGGTGGCTCACAACTGTCTGTAACTCCAGTTTCAGGGGATCTGATGCCCTCTGCTGGTTCCCCTGGGCACTGCCTGCACATGATACACAGGCATACGTTAAGGCAAATCACCTACACACGTAGAACAAACTGTTTTTGCAGTTCTAACTGTAGTGTCATTTGAGATCCTGTGCTAGGACCCAGCAGTGATCTTTCTGCTCACATTGCTTTATTTTCTTGGGATCTTTTGTGCTTCCTACTTCAATTGCTTCCTGGGATCAAAGGCATGCCCACCTTGATGGTCTCAATCCACTTTCTAATAGTTTTGTGAAGTAGCCACCATAGCCAGGCTTGGCGGTGTCTGTCTGTAATCCTGCATATACAGGAGGCCAGAGAAGGAGCACCATGAGTTCGAGGCCAGCCTGGGTACATAGTAGATGCCATCCCCAAACAACAAAGAGAGCCTTCGGAGACGGTTCCATGGGTAAAGTAAGGGTGAGGACCGGAGTTTGAATTCCCCAGAACCCATACAATGCCTGCTGTGTCCATAATCCCAGTTCCCCAGGGTGAGGGGGAGAATTCTGGGGAGCTTGCAGGCCAGCTAGCCTGGAGCATGCCACACAGTGACTGACAACCGAAAGGATCTGCCTCAAACAAGGTGGCCAGAGAGATGATCACATTTGAAGTACACACCCCTGTGCACACATGGGCACATGCACACTCTCAAATGCACACACTTGTGTGCACACTTGCACACACTCACACATGAATGCACATCTACACACAAAGGAACGTACATGAATGCGCGTGCACACACACACACACACACACACACACACACACACACACACACACCACTGCTTTCTCTCCACACCAGCATCAAGCACATTCCCATTGTGCATCAGGGTTTCCCGGCTTTACTTGGTTTGCCTTCCCTGGCATTCAGACCCATTAGTGTAAACAACCCCATTTGGTTGGTGTCTCCCCTTTTATCGGGTCTCCAGGTTCCGTTTTCCCCATAAACAACTCTACTTTCCTTAAGTCTCTGAGCAAGTACTAAGATTTTTGTTGTGGTTGCTGTTTTAAGTTTTATAAACTTGTTGTGAAAAACATCAAGTCCTCGGTCCTGACCACCGGTTCCTCTTGGATCCTCTCCTCTCTGCCCGCAGCACTTTTATGACAATGCGTAGGCAGTGGCCATTATCTGTGGTTTTAAGATGAGGAGCCGCTCGGGCTTAGAAAGGTTAATGAGTTGTTCAAAGTCACACAGCCAGCTTTATCTGATCCCAGAAAAGTCTGGGACTCTTGAACAATTAGCTTTGCTTAAACCAAGAGGCGCCTGCAATTTCCTGCCGTGGAGGACAGGCGGCCACCAGCGGCCGAGGCGGGCATTCGCCTCCGGGGCTCTGCTGCCCCCTGGTGGCCACGTGTGGCCTCGTCAGTCCGCAAGCTCTGGGTAGGACGAAAAAGAGAAATCACAGGGTGTTGCTTCCAGAAGCCTCCACTGACACCGCACACCAGCAATCACAAGGTCACTCAAGGTCATGTGGCTGCCTAGAGCAAACGTTAGTTTCTACGGTTGTTTGTTTATTTACTTTTTCGTTTCATTGTTGTTTGCTGGAGACAGGGTTTCACTTTGGAGCCCAGATTGGCTTAGAGCTAGGTAGTCCAACCTGACCTTGAACTCTCTCCAGCCCTCCCGCCTCAGCCTCTAAATTGCTGGGATTACAAACCTGTATCACTTCGTTCCTGCTGACGCAGGCCGTTTTTTGCTGTACTGAGATTACACTTGCAAATTCACCCATGTGCAAGTCCAGCACTCAACATCCAGGCTACATCCCCAAAGCCTCCATGTGACTGGGATTTGGCCAATTAAAAGCTTTCTTTCAGCTGGGCATAGTGACTCACACCTTTAATCCCTGCACTTGGGAAGCGGAGACAGGTAGATCTCTGTGAGTTCCAGGACAGCCAGAGCTGTTACACAGAGAGACCCTGTCACAAAAACAAAAACAAACCTACAGTAAATGAATAAAAATTCTTTGATTACATTCATTCATTCATTCATTCACTCATTCATTCATGTAGGTGCACACACACCACGATGTTCATACAGAAGTCTCTTCTCTCCACTTCATGGTGTGGGTCCTGAGGATTGGACTCCGGTCCTTCATCTTGTCACCAAGCCCCTTTCCCTGCTGAACCAACCATCTTGCAGGCTCCAACCGAAAGCTTTCTGTGGCTGGCTTCTGTGATTGGCTCTCGGAAGGTCCTCACACCCAAGGGACTGTGTTCCTGGGTCCTGGAGGGAAACACTACCTTCTTTTAGTTTGGGGGTGCTGGCTGCGGTGATGTCAGTGTGCTGTGACCCAGAGAAGTTGCTGAAGATCAGTGACACAGACAGTGCAGAAGCTGCCTGGACAGAAACCAGGGAGGCCCTGGCCATTCCCAGACTGTTGGAGATGGGTTTCTGTTTGTTTGTTTTTCACTTATGATCATTGGTCTTCTCTGATGTGCCTACGAATCATACACATACAGAGATAGAATATTAATAATGATACAGCAAAATCATAATACTAATAATATGGATTTTTTCAAATGGTTGGCATTTGCTTTTTTCACAATGCTTCCCCTACATTTCTGTTTGACAGGGTTTCACTGTGTAGCGCAGGCTAGCCCTGAGTGTAATGATCCCCCTGACTCACTCAGCCTTTCCCTTGTGAGCACACTTGGTTTAATGAACGAATTCTCCATCATCATCGCTGTGTTGTCTGTGTTCTAAAGTTTTGTTTCACTGCGCTTTGTTTTTGTTTGTTTGTTTGGTTTTAAAGATTTATTTATTTATTATGTATACAGTGTGCCTGCATGTATGCCTGCAGGCCAGAAGAGGGCGCCAGATCTCATTACAGATGGTTGGGAGCCACCATGTGGTTGCTGGGAATTGAACTCAGGATCTCTGGGAGAGCAACCAGTGCTTTTAACCTCTGAGCCATCTCTCCAGCCCTCACTGTGCTTTGTTTATGACAAGGTTACACGTAGCCCAGGCTGGCTTGACTTTTCCTAAGTGGCCAAGGATAGCCCCGAACTCCCTATCCTCCTGCCCCTGACTCCGAAGAGTGCTGGTGTGACAGGCGTGGTCCACCACTGTGACTTTCCTCTATAGACTGGTAGAGCCTGGTCCACCTTGGTTTTGTATCTTTCTGCCTTTGCTTCTTCACAGGGAACCAGTTTTATAGTGTTCAAAAAAGAGGCTCTCAATTCAGAGAGCAGATGATTCAGAGCCCCCCCCCCCCAGCTGTCTCTTCAGGTTAAACCATGAAAGCCTCAGAACCTCAGTTTCCCCAAGCGTAAAACAGGAAAGGCAAGCACCCAGGATGTTGTTTGAATCTTAAATGGTATTATTATAATAATAATAAAACAACAACAACAACAAAAAAAAAACAACCAGATATTGGGGTGAAAGCTGAAAGATCAGAGAAGCAGAGCAAGCCACAGCCACCACCTCTTACCTCAACAACTCCTTGGTTTGAAAGAGCTCAGCCAATAGGCCTCTAGCCGAATGAGCTTCCTCATGAGTCTCCTCAGCCGAAAAGGCTTCTAATTCCTGTCTCCTCACGCCTTATAGACCTTTCTCCACCCAGCCATCACTTCCTGGGATTAAAGGTATGTGTGCTTCCCAGTACTGGGATTAAAGGTGTGTGTCACCACTGCTTGACTCTGTTTTCTCTTCTAAACTGAGTCAATCTCATGTAGTCCAGGGTGACTTTGAATTTATAGAGATCCAGACAGATCTCTGCTTCCCTCATGCTAGGATTAAAGGTGTGTGCCACCACTGCCTGGCCCCTATGTTTAAACTAGTGGCTTGTTCTGATCTCTGATTTTCAGGCATATTTTATAAGGGTACACAATATATCACCACACCAGGATGCGAAGGTTGACATGACTCAGCTAAGTCCTGGGACAGGGCAGGTTCTCGATACTGGTGAATAGGTTTTATCTCACGAAGCTATTTTTTCCCCTAGTAGTTTTAAGGTCATGGTCAAGGTTCAGGAGAGGATGTGGCCTGGAGAAGGAAATGCCTGGGGTTGAGTTTTCCCACCATGAACCTTTCTC
Source organism: Peromyscus attwateri (assembly GCA_902168425.1). Classification (NCBI taxonomy): domain Eukaryota; kingdom Metazoa; phylum Chordata; class Mammalia; order Rodentia; family Cricetidae; genus Peromyscus; species Peromyscus attwateri. The sequence continues at coordinate 12,874 of CABHPP010001550.1, read as the reverse complement.
TAGGTTAATCAGCATGGATATCAGGGACTCAGGACACTGCTGTGTGTCCCGAGAGAGGACAGAATCCCCATAAGCCCTAAGGCCTCCAGCCAATGTCTTCCCACACTCAGCAAGGCCAGTTCCCACAATCTTAGACCTCTCCGAGGAATAATAGAGTGAGGGAACCAAAATGAGTCCTACTGTGTAGGGCAACTCCAAGATGCTCCTTCATTGACCAGAAGCTGGGAGAATAAGTCCCAAGGAAGGTGAATGACTAAGTCTGTAGACTCCATCTTGAGGATTCCCCATCAGTGGCCTTTGGTTGTGATGGGAGCCAAGCCTGAGAAAGGACAGCCAAGGTTGACTTCTGGCTTCCATGTGCCTGCATGCACACCACATACACATGCACACCAGCATGTATGCATCTGCACACACATGAGTATACACACACCTGCACACACCTCATGAGTGCATCTGTGAGCACACACACACACACACACACACACACACATATACACACACACAGGATGATTGTGGGCCTCTGTCTTTCTCTACTATCCTTTGTGCCCAGGCTCAAGATGGAGTGACCAGCTTTCCCACAGCATGAGCTCTTCCCTAAAGCAACAGTACCCCCTGATCATGAGCAGGAACCTTTCGGAACAAACCTTTTGTCCTTGTAAACTGATTATCTCGGGGATTTTTTGCCATCTTGGTGGTAACTCCTCTCTTGTCAGCATGGCTGACCTAGCTTGGTTCACTCAGCGTGGTCAGGTTGAGAGGTGCATAGGGAATTAGCTGAGGATACCCCTGGGTGTGTCAGGATTTCACATCAGGAGATGATCCAGCTGTGGGGGTGGAGTGGGATGGGAGCTCTGACCTAATCAAGGGTGTGGTCCCTGGGTTGGTTCATGACATGATGGCCTAGGGACTTGGCTGAAGGTGGGTGACAGGACCCAGCTGGGGTGAGGCATGTGGTGGAGGCATTTGTTGGGGACTCTTCTACCCCAACCCCTTCCTATGTGTTCTTTGCTTCCAGGCTCTCAGTGACACAATGTATACCCATTTTTGGAAAAAAAAATTACAAATGTTTCTTTTTGTAAAAGCTAAAGAAAGACAAAGATATCACATCTTTCTCCTCTTATTTATTTTAATTTCCCCCTCTTTTTGTCCCTCCCTCTTTTTTCCCCCCTCTCTTTCCCTTATTTATTTTTCTACTTGACAGTCCCACCATGTAGCCCAGGCTAGCCTCCAACTTACAGTCCTCCTGCCTCAGCTTTCCCAAGTGTGGGGGACTCTGGCATGTACCATATATTTTATCATTTATATATTTCTTTATTTAAAAGACAAGAATAAAACAAGCCTGCTTCATAGGGAAGCTAGAAACATTACAAGTCATCTATGAGAAGTTTCTGGAACACATGAACTGGTCACTAAATGGTTTGGGGGATATCCCTGCAGCTCATCCTCAGAGTCATGGGAAGCGCTTAGCATGGCCTTCTATGTCTTGTAGATGGTGCAGAGAGGTTAAGTCACATGCCAAGGGGATCACACAGCTAGTTCACAGACTCCCGGAGCTGCACCAAATTGCCCCTCAGTGCGGGGGATCAAGTTGTTTTATTGTCAAAGCTGATGTGTGAGCTGTGGAAAAGACCCAATCCAAAGAACCAGGAACCAGAAACCGATGGCAAGGAGGCACCGATGGGCTGGGAGGTCAGCACTGACTTTAGGCTGTGTCCTCTACTGCTGCCCACGGAACATTCCCTCACCTTCCCAACAGCCACAGGCTGAGGGGACCTACCTGAAGGTATCCAGGTTGCCTCCTACCTGAAGTCACCTGGCCTCAGAGCAGATGTCTGCTCAGCTCACACCATGCCCTGCCCGGAGTGTTTTCATTTCATTTTATTTATTTTTTAATTACAGATTTGGTTTTGTCTTGGTTTTCACCAGGAAAATAACAAGGGCTTGCCACAAAAACCCAGTAAAACAAAGGGCTGAGTAAACGTTTTCTCCCACATTCTAGAACCTCACTCCCAAGAGGAAACGAAGGTCACTAACTCTGTGAGTGGCTGTCTTTGTGTTTAATGACTTTCCTTTGGGGGAGGGGCAGTGCTGAGGATGGAACCCAGGACCTCACGCGTGTGAGATGAGCACAGTTACCACCAAGCTACAGTCCCGACCCTTAATTTTTTTTTTTTAATCTTTAGAGATAGAAAATGTTACATAATCTTACCTTCTCAAAAGCTGTGGTTTTTAGTGTATGGTGTATAACACCCATCTTTCCACACATTCAACCCCCTAGGGAGTGTCTCCCAACGCAGCCAGGCCGACGTTGGTTTCATAAATCCCCAGCTGATGGATATGGAGGTTGCTTCCTTTTGCTGTTGTTGGCTATAAACAATTCTGCGTGGCCTGGGGAAATAGCTCAGTGCATAGACAGCTTGCCCAGGACGCAGCAAGCCCTGGGTCCCATCTCGAGAACAACATAAACCAGGTGTGGTGACGGACACCTGCCATCCCAGTGCTCGGGTGGAGGTGGAGGCAGGAGGATCAGGAAGAGTTCAGATTAATCAGGGGCTGCATAATACAGTGGGTTTGAGGAAGCTCGGGCTGCACGAGAGTCTGCCTTAAATAAATAGATAAATAAAAACAAAGCTGTATTGTTGCTTCATGATACGTCTTTCATTGTTTGTTTTTTTAAGATTTATTTATTATGTATACAGTTTGTTCTGCCCACACGTATCCCTGCAGGTCGGAAGAGGGCACCAGATCTCAATACAGGTGGTTGTGAACCACCATGTGGTTGCTGGGAATTGAACTCAGGACCTCTGGAAGAGCAGCCAGTGCTCTTAATCTCTGAGCCACCTCTCTGGTCCTTGTTTGTTTGTTTGAGACAAGGTTTCTCTGTGTAGCCCCGTCTGTACTGAAACTCACTTTGTAGATCAGGCTGTCCTGGAACTCAGAGACTGGCCTGCCTCTGCCTCTCTAGTACTAGGACTAACTAATGGTGTATTTCTGAATGACAGATTAGTATGTTTTGTTTGTTTGTTTGTTTGTTTGTGTTTTTTTTTTTTTTTTTGAGATAGGGTTTCTCCATGTAATTTTGGAACCTCTCCTGGATCTCGGTCTGTAGACCAGGCTGGCCTCGAACTCATAGAAATTGGCCTGCCTGCCAGGCGGGGGTGGCGCACACCTTTAATCCCAGCACTAGGGAGGTAGAGGCAGGTGGATCTCTGTGAGTTCAGGCCAGCCTGGGCTACAGAGTGAGTTCCAGGACAGGCAGAGCTACACAGAGAAACCCTGTCTCGGAAAAAAAAAAAAAAAAGAAAGAAAGAAATTGGCCTGCCTCTGCCTCCCAATGGTGTATGTCTGAATGCCAAGTTAGTAGACTGGTTTGTGAGACACAGTCTCTCATATAAGTTCATTGTCTCCATGAGCTCTCAGTGATGTAGACAGACAAGTGAGCTCTCTCTCTCTCTCTCTCTCTTTCTCTCTCTCTCTGGCTGTCCTATGGATATCTCACTTGAGTCCCCTCAACGTCCACCATTCTCTGCTTGCTGAGACGCCTTCTGGAAGGCTGTCCCATCCAAGGTTGTCCTCGCAGATTTCCGGTTCCAAGGAGGACACCCCTGTGCCCACCACCCTCAGATCACAAACCCACGGGCAGGTTTTCACTCATTGAACCTTTGTCTTCCTGTCCATTCATTTATTTTCTGTGTGTGAATTTACTGCCGGGCGCCTGACATCTACCCATCTGCAGAGCGACCAGGGACCAGGACCCAGTGACCTGTGTTAGGAAGAGGCAGTTTGCCAAGTCCCTGTGGAAGGGTCTGAGATGTCTGCTGAGGGAGAGGGAAGCCAAGAGCAGAGGTCAGAGGTCACTGAGGCCTGCTGGGGTCAGCATTCCCACAGGTCTCACTGGAATGCAGCATGGCCAGGATTCAGTAAAGGGGATGAATATCAAGTTTAAAAATTATTATTATCATCATTGTGTGTGTGTGTGTGTGTGTGTGTGTGTGTGTGTGTGTGTGTCCATACATGCCAAAGCCATGTGTTTGAGAGGCAGTTTAGGGACTGGGGATGTGGCTCCCATTGATCAAGAGCTTGCATAGAACGCAGGAGACCCTGGGTTCATCACCCCCACGATATAAACTGAGCGTGAAGACCACACATCTGTAATCCCAACACTAGGGGAGGGGGTAGAGGCGAGAGGATCAGAAGTTCAAGGCCATCCTTGGCTTCATAGGGAAATCAAGGTCAGTCTGAGCTGCATGAGACCCTGTTTCAAGGTTTAAAAGTTCAACAAAAATCAGACTCCAGGGAGATGGCTCAGGGGGTAAAGGCACTTGCCACTAAACCAATGACCTGAGTTCAGTCCTCAGGACTCCCATGGTGGAAGATGGCAAAAACCAACTCCTGAACATTGTATGCGCGCGCGCACACACACACACACACACACACCCACAGTATGGGTCTGCCACTACCACTCAGGGTTAAAAATCCATTGCAGACTGGACTCACTGGGAGCAGGGGTCTGACATTCTGTCTCCTCCAGGGAGCCCTGTCTGCATCACACAGGGTGAGACGTGAGAGGCTGCTCTGGGTGTCCTCCATGGATACTGTGTGGATTGACTTCCACTTCCCATCCAGGCTGCACCATGAGAAGTGGGTCAGAGTGTCCAGGAGCCGGGGTGGTACACAGCTCCTCCAGTGGAGGGGAAGGCGAGGCATCTAGGCACCTACTTTCTCGGTAGATGAGAGGAAAATGGGGGTGGGGGAGTGCCAGGACAGGGATGGGGTGGGGTCGGGGAGCGCCAGGGCAAAGCTCCCTTTCCTGGCTTTATTTGTTTACTTCCTGCATGAGACATCCACAGTGTGCACCAGGCTCTTCATTATATTAACTACCAGGGCCTTTTCTATGGCTGGCTTGCTGGGAATCGCCAGGAAATGGTAGGTTATTGGTGACTAATGACCCCTTCTCTTTTCTAAAAAGCCAGCCAGCCCCAACAGGATCATGGGGACAGGCTTTCTGGTGACCCTTTTCTGACCTCCTGTGTTTATAAAGAGTAGGTGAGAATGTCCCCAAGCAACAACTGGGAGCCCCTGTGGGGCCAGCCAGAATCAAAGTCTTAGGCATTAAGCATCCACGGAGGGCCCCCCCCCCCCCCCCGTATTTATTAGCGAGTCAGTGTATGTGCACATTTGTGTGTGTGCATATGTGCATGCCTGTGTATGTGTGAGAATGAGTGTGTGTGCATGCATGAATGTGTGTGCATTCATGAATGTGTGCATGAGTGTGTGTGTGTATGTGTGTCAGCCGAGTAGAGGTTGGGTAGCAGTCAGAGGGAAGCTTTCATCAGAAGCCAGCTCTCTCCTACCATGTGAGTCAAGGGCACAGAACTCGGATCCTTAGACCTGGCAGCAAGCTCCTTTAGCTCACCAAACCATCTTGCTGCCCCTTCCCTGTTGGATTTTATTTCCTGAAATGCAGGGTGAGAGTTGGGAGGAACCTTGGGGGAATAGTTGGTCCTTTGTTCTGTTTCTGAGTGGGGAGACTGAGGGTCAGGATCACACCACAGGTGAGGGACACTGGGCAGATGAGGTCTCTTCCACCTTAGCATCCCACAGTGTGTGTGTCCCCGGCCTTACTGCCAGACTCCCTGGCTTCTCAGACTTGTCCACGCCTCAGGAAAGTTACTTTCATCCTTTATCGGGGCCATGTGAGCCTGCGACACAGAGTCCTTTGCAGCACAATCGCCTCTGTGCAGGTTTTACTTTTACTAGGGAGATGTGAAGGTGGGTGGTGGCTCTGTTGGGGGCGGGTCCATCGAGGAGGTGGGCACGCCTTCTCCTTTACATAGCTGGGCAGAGCTAAGTGAGGTGGGTAAGGCCGTAGGCACAGCAGGCTGCAGGTCCTATTTCCTTCTAAATAATTCTCCGAAGCTGTATAAACTTCATGCCTGAAAAAAAAAAAAAAAAAAAGGACTCCCCTGAAATAAACACTCACTCCATCCACCCACCTGTGTTCACTGCCCAGGAAGGAGCCTCGCCCATCACGATGCCCAGAAACTCCCACCATATCCCGAAACCTCATATTTTTCTCTGTGACCTCCGATAGCCACCATCTCCCAGGTGCCTATCAAGGTAGGCAGTGTCCGATGACAGGTTTGTTAAATACAGGATTCGTCCCCACGAGGGCCAAAGCCAAGCCACAGTGGGGGAAACCGGGAAGGAGAAAGCCAAGAGAAAGGCGGGTGGGTGGACAGGTTCCGTGGGATGTTCTGTCTGGTGGCTCCTTGAGTCAGGTTGGGGAGATGGTTGGTGAGCATCACCCACAGATGCCGCTGGGCCTAGCTGAGCCTCTGTTGCAGGGCCCGGTGGGCATAGTCTCCCGGGAACAGTCCAGTTGCCAACTTTCGGTCTCTATGGTTTATGCCCTCATCGTAACACAACTCTGTCCTAATATGCACCACAGTCACCATCAGGAATTCCCTAAAGGGAAGAGGAGCTCGGTGGCTTAGAGCCTGCTTACTGTACAACCATACGGGCCTGAGTTTGGATCCAGACACCCATGTAAAAAGTCACGCATGGTGCTGCTAGTCACCCCAGTGCTGTGGGTGGGTGGAGACAGAAGGATTACTGGGGCTTGCTGCTCTAGCTCCAGGCTCAGTGAGAGACCCTGTCTCAAAGTCATAAGGTAGAAAAGGGATGGATCAGGACCCCTGATGCTTCCATCTGGCTTCCATGCACAAAAAAGGCGTGTGCACACACATACATATGCATGCACACACAGACAGCACCAGAAGAGTCTTTTCCTTCCACACAAAGCATCCATGAGTTTGATCTTCTCCTGTGTCCTTGAGGAAGATGATGCACTCTTATACAGCAAACAGCTGGCCCATTATTCGTGGGTCAAGTCCATTCTCTTTACCCACTTCCTTCTCCCTTCCTTTAGGTTATCAGCTGCTGCAAACTCTCCCTTCCACCCTTCCGCTAGTGTGGGCTAATCGTTGCTGCACATGTCTGAGCTAGTGTGCACAAAGCTTGTTATTCATTTGTATTTGTGTGTGTGTGTGTGTGTGTGTGTGTGTGTGTGTATGTGTGTGTCTGGTGAGGCATGCACATGGCGATCAGAGGACATCTCGGAAGAGCTGGCTCTTTCCTCCTTGCCCTGTGGGTCTCAGAGATGGACCTCAGGGCATGGGACTTGGTGGCAAGGACCTTGATCCGCTGTGTTGTCTTACTGGCTTTCAGAAGTCTGACTCCGTGACAAAGCTCACCATAAGGTTTTCATGAAACCAGTTTGCCAGTTGCTGCTGACGGTGGCTGGGTGGAGTTTCTGTATTAGCAGTTACAGAGGGATGGTGCCTACGGCATCTTTTGTTATAAAAATGGAAGTTTTCAACAGAAAACTCCCCCAGGCAGGAGTGGTGGCACACTCCTTTAATCCCAACACTCGGGAGACAGAGGCAGGTAGATCTCTATGAGTTCAAGGCCAGCCTGCTCTACTTAGTGAGTTCTAGGATAGCCAGGGCTGTGTAGAGAAATCCTATCTCAAAAAACAGGAAAACAAGAAGAAAAAGAAAAAAAAATCAAGTGACAACAACAAAACTCTCTTTGGTTTACTTTTTAGTTTTATTATTTCTATATTTATTTGGTCCTTTGAACTCATAATCCCCCTTCCTCAGGCTCCTGATTGCTGGAATTATAGGTTTGTACCACTGCGTTAAACTTATAATAGTTTATCACAAATCTTGAAATAACCAGGAAAGAGGAAATCAAGATTTCCTAATACAAAGAACCCCTGTTCACCTGACTCTACCCTTACATGGTGCGTATGGGTATCAGGTTATCGTACTGTATGCCTAAATGTATAATAACGCCAATTAATGTTATAGACACATATATAACTGCAGTGAATTCTATATATGTGTGTATACATACACACAGATGTGTATATAACCGGACCCTGACTCTATAAAAATATGCACTGAAGGAAGTTTAAAAAAAAAAATCCACGTATAAAACTGGGAATGTGGCATTCTACTTACTAAAAGGTTTTGATGGTAGGAGACTAGATTTCCTTTCTAATGCTACAGGGTATATCTTGGAATGAGATGGTCAAGAGGGAGTTTCTGTCCTGTTCTGTCCCTGCAGGAAGGTGAGGTGGGGGAGCCAGGGGTGGCGGTCTAACAGGTAGGCATAAGAAATTGGCTTGGTGTGTGGGTGGTTTAAGAGTCCACGGTTCCTGGTTGTAATTTTGCAGGTGTGAGAAGCAGGGGGTATGTGCGGGGTGGGGGTTGAGGCAAGAGGTTTGCTTGTGTATCTCTGCCTGTTTTAGAGCCTGTGGTGGGCAAAGCCGCTTCGGTTAATGACTGTCCTGGCCCTGCGTTTGCACACCAGAGTCGGGAGTAACCTCCCTTAGGTCAAGCCAACGCCTCTGAAAATTAGTTTTATAAAAGTGAACTAAATAAAGACTTAGGACTTTCTCCAACAGGCTAGAGGTTTTTCTTTTCTTTCCATAGAGAGCAGGCGGGTGGCAACGGCCACTAAAAATCCTCCTCCCTGGAACATTCCAAAAGCTCTCTCATGGGGCTATGGGAACATGTGGAGACACCCTTCACACTTCATTTAGGCGCAGTCTTCTTTTTTAAAATTTTTGCTCACGAGTCAGAGAAAGTGGTAAAAATACAAAGTTGGAAGGGCTTAGGCAGGGCTCAGCTGCAGAGCCCTTGTCTAGCATGTGTGAGGCTCTGGGATTCATCCCTAGCCCTGCACAAAAGAGAGAGAAAAATAAGGCCCCAGTGTTATCTTGTATCCATCTAACAGGAAACCTGGCGGTGTGTCCAGACAGGAGAAACTGTTTAGGTGCCCCTGGATTGGCACCCAGAGTCACAAAGACGATGAGATGAATTCAGTTCATATTGATCTAAGGAAGCCATACCCTCACCTAGGAGTCAAAGGCTAGCTGGTCCTCTTCTTGCTGTGCGATGCCAAACAGGTGACTTAACCTTTCTGAATGCAGTGTCTTCACATAGAGCAGAGGGGGGGGGGGGAGGGGGAGAGAGGGGGAGAGAGGGAGAGGGAGGGGGAGGGAGAGAGAGAGAGAGAGAGAGAGAACCTTTATGCTTTATGGAGTTGCTGCAAGGAGTAACAGACAGATACATATGAAGTTTGGGCCATGGCTCCCGATACAGCAGATGCTGAATTTATGGTTAACCACTTTATACTGAGCGTTTCCTACTCACAGTGTCATTCATTAACTTGGTGAACCCTTTCATCGCCCATGGGCAGGGTTCTAAGTCTTCACCCCGTGATGTAAAAGAGAAAGCAAAGATTCATAGGAGGTATAGGGATCAGTGTGTTCAATATCCATCTTGTATACAATGACTGAGTGTGCGGGACATGGTAGCACACGCCTTTAATCCCAGCACTCGGCAGGCAGAGGCAGGCAGATCTCTGTGAGTTCAGAGCCAGCCTGATCTATATAGGGAGTTCCAGGGCTATATAGCTGGAACTTGGACACAAAATAAATTGCAATGCATTGTTTAACTAAAAAGAAAAAAAAAAAAAGGAGGATGCATGCAGACCACTACCAAAACTCCAGCATTGACTCGGTGTTGGTTATGGCCACATAAAACCAAGTTGTGACACTCTTAAAGGCATGGGTCTTTCCTTTCTTGAGGTTTAAATGTTGGGTTTTCTGCAGCTGCACAGGGGGTGTGGGGAAACAGCCGGGCTGCAGACTCTGAGCAAAATATTCACAGCGAAACAGCTTTCCCCCAGCTATCAAGAGACTCAACTTCTCATTTCCCAACTCTTCTACCACTTCCTCCCCACTTGTAAAAAGTCCACCTATGACACACTGTCTGAAATTGTTGACGTTTAAATATTGTTTACCTACAGTGGTAGCAATTTTCATACGGTTCGTTTTAGTGTGTAGACAGTAGGTTTTCTAGAAGAATCCACTCTTAAAAAGAGAGGGCTTCCCGCCAAGACTTCTTCTAGTTGCTAGGAGCCAGCATGCTTCTTACATCATGAGGGATCTCACGTAGCCCAGGTTAGCCTTGAATTCCATATGCAGTCAAGGATGACCTTGAACTCCTGATCCTCCTGCCTTCACCTCCTGAGTGCCAGGATGGAAGGATCCTTCATGCCTGAATGTGATACTGGGGATGGAAAACCAGGACTTTGTATGTACAAGGCAAGCCCCTTAACAACTGAGCCACATCTGTGTGTGTGTGTGTGTGTGTGTGTGTGAGAGAGAGAGAGAGAGAGAGAGAGAGAGAGAGAGAGAGAGAGAGAAAGAGAGAGAGAGAGAGAGAATTTGAATGCCAAGGTGCCCATGTAGAGGTCAGAGGACAACTCCAATGTGGGTCCTCCCCTTCTACCTTACCTGAGACAGAGTCATTTGCTGTTGCCTGCTGTGAACGCCACAGTAGCCGGCCCAAAGGCTTCTAGCATCTATCCAGTCTCCGTGTCCCATCTCACAGCGGGAACTCAGGGTTTATAGACTGGCACTGCTACCCCCGACCCAAGAAGACCATCACGGAACAGCAGAAAGCCTGGGGTTTCCTGACAGCATTGATAGAGCACCCTGGATTCCTCTGACGGCCATGGATTATGTAATTATGGAATCACTGGTTTGGGTGGTGGCGGAGCGGGTGTATTTAGAACAGACAACTCGGTAAGAATGCTGTGAGCAGGGAGAGGCAGCCGGTGACAGGAGCGATGATGGATAGCTGGGTACAGTTGGAAGGAAGATGAGAGTCAGCCACAGGGCCCTGAGCCTTGACAAGGAGCTTTGGCACGAGGCCAGCATCGGATGCCTGCTGTACCTGACTTTCAGGACTCCCCTGCCCTTTGCGGTGTGGGGCTGAACCCAGTCACAGCTACTAGGGCCTTCAGGCCTATCTGCCAAAGTTCTGTCACCTTGTGGTTTCCTGGTGGCAGAAAGGGACATGCCTGAGAAAATTAAATTCCTTCAACAGAGATGAAAAGAGAAACACGGAGTGTTAGCAGAGTTGCTGAGTGTCAAACCCATACGTCACTTTACCGAGGCTGCGGCTAGCTTGAGAGCCGTCTTTTACAAGATGCACACACGGGGTGGTGGTGGTGGTGGTGGTGGTGGTGGTGCACACGTTTAATCCCAGCACTCGGGAGGCAGAGGCAGGCGGACCTCTGAGTTTGAGGCCAGCCTGGTCTATAGAGCAAGTTCTAGGGCAGCCAGGGCTACACAGAGAAACCCTGTCTCAAAATCAAAAAGCAAAACAAAAAACAACAACAGCAGGAAAATCACAGACATGTGGGGCCAGTGAGACGGTTCAGTAGGTAAAGGCACCTGCTGCCAAACATGATGACCCAAGTTCAATCTCCTGGACCCTCATGGTAGAAATAGAGAACCAATTTCTGAAAATAGTCCTGTGACCGCTATGTGGATGTGGTGGTACAGGGACACACACTCACACAAAAATACATGACTATAACTTTAAAAAACACGCACATTCACGTTACATTCACACACACACAAGTGAGGAGTGTCCACTCAGCTGGTATCAATGACACCTCTCTGTTCTAATGTCCTTGCATGTGCACGGGATAATGAAGTAGCCCCAAGCCACCTTAATAGCCCTGTGATCAGTGGCAGGTAGGGTCAATATATCCAAGAGAGTATGGTGGAGTCAAACATCTTAGAAGATGGCCACCGTGAGGAGAGGGCTCATTTGGCTCACGGTTTCTGAAGATCTCAGTCTGTTGCAGAGCAGGTGGTGGTGGGTGGGACTCCATATCAAGCAGCTGAAGTATGTGGGGGAGTTGGATCACGTGCCATTGGCCCAGGAAGCAGAGAGAGACCAGCCAGAACCCGACAGCTTTTTTTTGTTGTCCCCTCAATTTTATCCATGCTCCCAGGCCATGGGGTGATACTACCCTGCGCTAGCTAGTTTTTAATCATCCAATGGACACAACCTAGAGTTACCCTAGAAGAGGGAACCTCAGATGGGGAATTGCCTCCACCGAACTGGCCCATGAACATGACTGTGTGGAATTGTCTTGATTGATGATTAATGTAGAGGGCCTAGGCCATTGTGGATGGGACCATCCCTGAGTTGATAGTCTTGGGTTGTATAAGAAAGCAGGCTGAACTATTTGTAATAGCCAGAACCTGGAAACAACCTAGATGCCCGTCAACTGAAGAATGGATTAAGAAAATGTGGTACATCTATACAATGGAGTACTACTCAGCAGAGAAAAACAATGACAGCCTGAAATTTGCAGGAACTAGAAAAAGACCATCCTGAGTGAGGTAACCCAAACCCAGAAGGACAAACATGGTATGTACTCACTCATAAGTGGATTCTAGATATAAAGCAAAGAACAATCAGACTACAAGAAAGCAGGCTGAATATGAGCCAGAAAGCAAGCCAGTGAGCCGAGCTCCTCTGTGGTTTATTTTGGTTTGAGACAGGGTTTCTCTTGTATAGCTCTGGCTATTCTGAAACTCACTCTAGACCAGGCTGGCCACCAACTCAGAGATTCACCTGCCTCTGCCAAGTTCTGGGATTAAAGGCATGCGCCACCATGCTCTACTATCTCTTTCTTTCTCTCTCTCTTTCTCTTTCTTTCTTTCTTTCTTTCTTTCTTTCTTTCTTTCTTTCTTTCTTTCTTTCTTTCTTCCTTCCTTCCTTCCTTCCTTCCTTCCTTCCTTCCTTCCTTTCTTTTTCTTTCTTTCTTTCTCTTTTTTAAAGATTTATGCCGGGCGGTGGTGGCGCACGCCTTTAATCCCAGCACTCGGGAGGCAGAGCCAGGCGGATCTCTGTGAGTTCGAGGCCAGCCTGGTCTCCCAAGCGAGTTCCAGGAAAGGCACAAAGCTACACAGAGAAACCCTGTCTCGAAAAAA
>CABHPP010001549.1:46831-58599 GCA_902168425.1 Peromyscus attwateri | reverse complement strand
GCAGGCTTCTTGTTAGCTAGCTCTTATATCTTAAATTAACCCATTTCTATAAATCTATACTTTGCCACATGGCTTATGGCTTACCAGTATCTTTACATCTTGCTTCTCCTGGTGGCGGCCAGCAGCGGCTCCTCTGCTCTCTTCCTTTTTTTTTTTTTTTTTTCCTCTCTAGTCAGAATGTCTCACCTAACCTTATTTTGCCTCACCTTTGTCCAAACAGCTTTATTTATCAACCAGTCAGAGCAACACATATTCACAGCATACAGAGCAACATCACCCATCATTTACCTTTTTCTTTCTATTCAGGACTATATCTCTCAACTATGACTGGTGGTGTTTTTATTTTGTTTTCAGGGGCACACACTGGTGCATCTTACAATCAACCCAGGAGCCAAGGAAAAACAGTAACAGTTAGGAACTGTGACATGTATACTGCTCACTGAACACAGATGTGAAAGGTTCTGAATGTGATGGACGGACACTCAAAGGCTGCTCTGCTCCACGCCCCCCAACACACACCTTGCTTCCCAGTTAGGAGTTCCCTGTTCCAAAAGGAAGTAGAAGGGCCACTATGATCCGTGTCACACTCAGGACTGGGTGCATACCCCTTCTTGTTTAAGCGAGCTTTACAAAGCTGTCCCGAAGAAACTGAGGCGTGGGAACAGAAATGGGCTTTCCCAAGGTCACAAAGGGGATGGAGGAAACAAAATTCAACTCTAACCAAGAGAAAGCCCAAGTCTTGGATTTATCCGTTCCCATTACCTGTTATGCAAACTTTGAAGCCCTGCATTTGATGTGGAGGGGGCACTAGAACCTCACTCTTGTTCCTCTCTTACTACAGACCAGTCCAAAGTTTCTATAAAGCTCGCTATCGAGCCAAGTAAAATGAGATGCAAGAAAACACATGTTGTTTGCAAGGACGAAGGGTTGAGACGTCCTGACTGCGCACAGGCAGATGTGGCTACCTGCTGGCAGCAAGAGAAGTCTCGAGGAAGAGGAGCAAAGCACAGTTTTGAGTAAAACCATGACCTTGTCCTCAAAAATGCACAAGCAAGCATCAGCTTTAGTTTCCTAGCCACCTTTGGACCGAGAACGGCCCCTGATGCTATAAACTGAAACACACATTGCCAATGTAACATCTGCTCATGCTAGTGAATTGTAATTACCAGCCCTTGCCCATTGGCTGTCACCCTGGAGAGGGAGTGCTCTGGGAGGCAGGGGCCACCTTCCTTCTTCACCTGGTATCAGGCAAGCAGCAAGTGCATGCAGTGCAAGTGTGAAAAACTGCATGAAACTTCAGAGAGCGGTTTTGGTTCTTGTTTTGTTTGCTCATTTGTTTGTTTGTTTGACAGGTTCTTTCTGTGAATCCTGGCTGAACTGGGGAGCCCAGGCTGGCCTCAGACTCTTGGTGACCCTCCTGTTTCAATCTCTTGTGCTGGGACGACAGATGTGAGCCACCGTGTTCAGCTGAGACTTTGAGATATAATAAGTCGATCAGCCCGACATGCCACTAAAAGTCTGAAGTCTATTCACAGACATGGCTCCTTTGAGCTCCATAGCCAGCAACACGCAACATACCTGAGCCCACACCTGAGCCTGAATGTGTCAGCAGTCCCTCTGCGCTGACCTCCTCTCGCTACCCTGGAAGTTCCCCAGAGCCCACAGTCACGCCCTGTGATTAAGTAACGTCCTTAAATGACCCTCTGGGCCGTAGTGACACAGCATAGAGCAGAGGCGACGGCCATGCAAGTCTGGCTAACAACGTGGGTCTTCCTAGGTCCTCAAGCCTGAGGACAATACGTTCTATTTTCTAGAAAACTAACAATAACGACAACATAAAAACAACAAAACAAACAAACAAAAAAATCAGCCTCAATCGAGTCCCTAAAAAGCCAACTGAAACGTACAGCTGGTATTTGCCTCAACTCACGCTCACTACGTGTCTGAAAATAACTAGCCCCGTAGATAAGGACAGCTGCATCCTGCAGCTTGGCAGCCAAAGTCAGGCGCTGCGGTCCCCTCAGCAGCCAGAGCAGCAGGGTCCGCAGCAAAGGGAAGCCCAGTCTTCCCCTGGCACTTGGGATGCTCCCAGCTGCTAGAGCAACGCCACCCAGTGCCTAACACAAAGGCTACTACTATATAAGACACAGGGAGGGGAGGGCTGGAGGGAGGCTGGGAGGGAAGCGGGAGACATAAGCGTGGCCAAGCACTCTGATCCCAAGAAGGTCAGTTCTTCTATGTGGTTCTACAAAGGCCAAACATTCCCTAAGGACAAGGAATCATTCAAGTAAGAAACAACAAAATCAGCTGAGTTCCGTGGCTGTTAAATCACAGTGTAGCCTCACCTACCTGACGTCACTAGGCAAAGAGGGCAAGAGGAAGGCACCCAGGCTCAACGGCCCTGCACGTACACCACTCGCAGCAAGCAGCTGAAGCCATACTGCTTCTCTTATCCCTCCCTCTCTCATCTCTATCCTCCTCTCCCCCTCCTCGCCTCTTTCTACAGAGTCGTGCTGTGTTAGCCAAGGTTACCCACAAGTTTGCAGCCCTTCTGCATCAACCTCCAAAGAATCACAGGATGAAGCTGGGTGGTGGTGGCGCACGCCTTTAATCCCAGCACTCGGGAGGCAGAGCCAAGCGGATCTCTGTGAGTTCGAGGCCAGCCTGGTCTACAGAGCGAGATCCAGGACAGGCACCAAAACTATACAAAGAAACCCTGTCTCAAAAAACCAAACCAAACCAAACAAACAAACAAACAAGCAAACAAAAAAGAACCATAGGATGTTCTACTACACTTAACTTTCTGTTATTTTTATTTTATGTGTACGGATGTGTACTTTCATGTATGTATGTGTGTCTGGTGCCCACAGAAGACAAGAGGCATCAGACCCTATAAAACAGGGCGGTATAAGCCTCCATGAGGGTGCTGGGAACTGAGGCTGGACCTCTGCAAAAGGAGCAGGGGCTGTTAAATGCTGAGACATCTCTCCAGCCCCTTCATTTTTAAAAAATTATTATTGTTTAAACAACAACAACAAAACACTGGGCGGTGGTGGCACCCACCTTTAATCCTAGCACTCGGGAGGCAGAGGCAGGAGGATCTCTTGAGTTCAAGGACAGCCTGGTCTATAGAGTGAGATCCAGGACTGCCAGGACTACACAGAGAAACCCTGTCTGGAAAAACAAAAACAAAAACAAAACAAAACAAAACAAAAAACTGCTGTTGTTGTTTTAAGACAGGTTCTCTCTCTATAGCACTGAGTGTCCTGGGACTCATTGTGTAGACCATGCTGGCCTCAAACTCAGAGATCTGCCTGCCTCTGCTTTCTAAGTTCTAGGATAGCCAGAGTTACATGGCAAGACCCAGTTTAAAAAACAAACAAACAAACAAACAAACAAAAAAACCAAAATGAAATCATAAAAAGTTGTTGGCACACAAATCAGATTATCAGATTGTTCCAGAACTTGGCCACTAAGCAGTGCTCTCACACTTGGCTCTATACATCCCAGAGCATGACAAGTCAGTACCTCAGTCAATTCTGGTAAGCATTGTTCAAGGTGTGAAGAGTATGGCCTTGAATTCCCATGCAAATGTACAGACTTCACCCAGGGCTTCCTAAGGAGAAAAGGAGTCCCGTCTTAGCCCCCAGACCCCACGGAAGGAAGGGACAGGCATTGTAAGGAAGAGATCAGAAAACAAATACTGCACTCACTGAGCCTATCTGCATTCCCACGGGGCCAAAAATAAAAGCAGAGGAAAGGAAGAAAAAGAAAGTTAAAAAGGAAACCTAGAAATTCAGCTAACGAAAGTCATTTCTCTTCTCTTGAAAACCATCAAGAGGGGAAGCCTTATCTCCACACACACCTTTGTTTCCTTGCAAGGGAGAACATTCCAGCCAGTCTAGGAGTACTCTCTCAGGCAGGAAGGAATAAATATTTACAGTTACCCGGATTTTCTAGTTCTTGGCCACTGAACCCAGGCAACTCCGCCTTGACAGACCATCCACTTCCAGCAGCCCCGAAACCTGGTGAGCCTCCCCGCCCAAAACTATGTGACCCCAGCCTTCAGGATTTAAAAGGTCCATTATGTGTGTGAGTTGGAGCTGGTTAGGAACAAGTCGGGAAGTCATTACATATAAAAAGAAATAAACATACACGGACTGCTTTCTGGCAGCCACACCACGTTCATCACCTAAACAACCCACGGGCATCATGTTTTGTCCCAAAGAAACTGAGACAGAGGAGCACGGTGGTATACCCAGTCCTCCAACTGATCATACCGAGGAATTTAGCTCGTCACTCATCTCCACGCTTCTGTTCTGACTGGAATCTTAACGGCTGCTTCCACGAACAGCGAGTACATTTGCCCTCCAACCTCCTGGACTCAGTTCCTTTGATTACACAGGTCTCTGTGAGTTACTTCTGGTCAACTGCGAGCTCCCTTGACGGTCTTATCTGTGGGGCCCGAAGTAGCTGGCATCATACTGTCCTCATGAATTCTTACATAATAGAGATTGAAAGATAAAATCCACGTCATCTCCTTGCTGCTCCAGGAGGAGAAACATAAACCCGAGCATTAAAGGTACCGGAAGAAAGGAACTGGGAAGCCACACTTCTGATTCCTAGCTATCCCTCAAAACTACGGTGAAACAATAGTCTCCTAGTTATTTGCTTATTTATTGGGTGGGGCGTATTCCAGACAATGAGCTTTCATGGGATGCCCAAACTGAGAAGTGTTGTTTAGACAAAGAAGAATGATCCAGGAAGAAGCGGAGGCCGCAGGAAGGCAACAGAACAGGACCGGGAACTCAACACAAATCTGGACTGTGGAAGAACATACTCACCATGTTTTGCAGGGCACTGAGTGTAGAGCATGACAATTCTCTTTATTTTATGGTTTTTACTTTTTCTTTTAAGATAGAATATCCCAGGCTGACCTCAAACTCTCTCTATGCCCGAGGGTGACCTTGAACTCCCGATCCTCCAGCCGTCACTGGAGTTCTGTGATTACAGACATGTGCCACTATGTCTGGTTTATGAAGTGCTGGGGGTGGAACCCAGGGCTGCCCGATACTAGGTGATCACTCTACCCACTGAGCTACATCCCCAGCCCCTAAAATCTTGACAATGAAAGTAAACGTAAGAGCAAATATAAATAAAATTAAAGTTTCTTGAAAATGGTGAAGAGCACACATTTGTAATGCACTTTGTAGCTTAAGTGTGGATACTGCCGTCCTCGCGGTATTCATTAAAAAATAAGGTAAATCTAAAATTGCAGCAGATTTTGGGAGGCAGATCTCTGAGTTCAAGGCCAGCCTGGTCTACAAAGCTAGTTTCAGGACAGCCAGGGCTATGCAGAGAAACCTTATCTCAAACACACACACACACACACACACACACACACACACACACTTCTTAAAAGAATTGAAATAGATGTGTAAAAACCCATTCACCTCTGGCTATTACCCTACCACTTAGCTGCTTCTCTCAAATGCACGTGGCTGGAAGAAAAGCTACGATTCTGGAGGATCTGGGTTCAGTTTAGACACTGATCCTGGAAGAGAAGGCCTGCAAAATGCACTTCACATCTCAGATGAAGAAAGAGCCAGCCTCAGGATGGACTTAATAATGGCTACCATGGTTAATATCGAACCAGCTGTTCTGGATGGAGTAACTAAAAGCCACACGAATGCCAACCTTTGAAAAGCAGTGTAATGTAAGTGTTCTCGGCCTCACGAACAGGAAGAAACATTAACCATTTAAAATGAGTAATTTTTACACATTAAGAGTCCATTAACTCCTGGGGCAAAGTCCTGAATCACCAATAGTACCACAATACACCGGGAAAGCAATTCCACCAGAAAATGTGAAGAGTGAGTCTTAATTATGCCCCCTGCTTTCCAGGTCTCTAGCTTGACTTGACAAATCTCAGAGAGAAGCTATGGATGGCGGACTGTTCCACACTGTGCAGTTGTTAAGGGCTGGCAGTCAAGAATCAGGCTCGTTAGCTCCGAAAATTAGTTAAGAACCGGACCCAGAATGTTGCAATGCGATGATGTGCATTATTACAACATGCAATGAGAAGCTTGGCGTTGTCCTCTCAGCATGCGTCATCACGCCCAGGCTACAGAAAAATCAAGCTGGGAGCTATAGAATGCTTGCACACCATGGCCTCTCAAAATACAAATTAAAAAAGTAGGCGTGGTTAGGATTTTTTTTTAAGTATGGAGGAGATGAGAGATAGGAAGAAGATGTGTATAAGGTTATCGTCTAGGAAGAGATACTTTGTGTCTTAACTCATTCTTGTAAATTGCTTATAACTTTTAGGTTATCAGTCATTCCACTGGATACCCAGTCACCTCTTTTTATTTTATTTATTTGTCTAGTTTGGCTTTTTTGAGACAGTCTCACTATGTAGCTCTGGCTGTTGTGAAACTCAATATGTAGACCAGGCTAGCCTTGAGATCCACTTGCCTCTGCCTCCCGAGTGCTGGGAGTAAAGTCGTGAGCCACCACCACCTGGCCACAGGTACCTCTTATCTTCTGGGATCATCACAGATTTGGGATAACCAAATCCTAATGCGGCCTGACTTGCATTATCTTTCTCCTAGGTGTCGTCAAGGAGATTTGGCAATTTATTCCCAAATATCTGAACCCATCCTCAGTCTCCCATTGTCTGACCAGTTCTGTCCCTTAAAGCCAACATTCATGAAAGCATGACACACCACCTCTGGACTCCCTCTATTTCAACTGCAAGTATCTTATTTAAATGGAGGATAAATATTTCTCTTGCTTTTCCAAACCCAACTATTTAAAAGCCTAGCTATGGCTGTGTATGAGACTTCTCAAAAACGTCTCTTAAAATTCACAACACAAAGGTTCCAGAGGCGGCTCAGTGGTTAATAGCACTGACCTCTCTTGAGGAGAACCTGAGTTTGACTCCCAGCAGCCATCTGGAGGCTCACAACCATCTTTGACTCCAGTTCCTGGGGCTCCTACACTGTCTTCGGGCCTCTGAGAGCAACAGGCACACATAAGGTGCACACACATACATGCAGATAAAATACACATTAAAAAACTCTTGCAACACATTGGTGTGTGCCTATTAATGTTTATACTGGCTTCTCAGTAAACATTTTTCTGAAACTGCACATTTCAAAGAGGTTAAAAATATACCAAGAACTACGAAAGTCACCTTCAAAGTCAGCCAACAACTACACATTCATATCCTAATATCACTATTAAAAATAAAACTCACCTGATCAATGTTTACATTACTAATGAAGGGGTATTACACTGTTAATGTAAAAAGATAAAAGATACATAACCCTGAGTCCTTTGTACAAAATTTGGTGCATGAATTGACTTAAAGTGGCAAATTAATCTCTACTCAGCTCTTCTAACTAAGGAATTGGAACTTTAGAAGGCGTAACACATGCAGAATGGCCGTTAACCTCAAGGGGGTTTTATCAAGTCTTAATGGCAGAATACATCCCCCAATTTTAATCAAAGTCTATTTGAAATACGATCCAATACTGAATCTTCTACTTAATTCATGTTTTTCGGGGAACTATTAAGTAAAGAATGGCTGAGTGAAATGAGTTACATGATAATAGTAATTACCATGCTAGGATAACAGCAATAACTCAGGCATCTCATACTCCATATTTATACTGTTGTTATTAATGCCCACAAAGAAGGCTTGCAAATACGATCAGTATCAGAAAAACTGGATGTAACTTGTCTTTGATCATTCATCTAACAAGGGTCAGAGCCAGGATTTGGATCCAGTGTTTGGCTCCAAAATTAGTGCTCACTGCATCAATAACATACACTCCTGCATGTTCGCAGTTCCCACGTGATGAAGGCAGCTGAACAACCAATGAGAGTCAGTCCTGTTACCAATTGCTGTTGGTTTTTCAACAAGCAAGGAGGGCCTCCCTAACTAAGCCAGAAAACCCACATGAGTGGGCACACACCCTCTGGAAGAGGAAGGGTTCCTTCCCTGCTTGGTTTTGTTCAAAACATGCAATGAAAAATGAGGCTTTAAGTTGATTTTAACAAACAATGGTTCTGGCTGCATAGGTTGATTCTAGAATGTACTTCCAAAGACAAGGATTCTCAATTCCTCACACTGGAGACACTTGGAGAGCTTTAAAAACAGGTGATTCACAATCCCCCCTTAATAGTCTGTTTGATAGGTGTGCAGTGGGGGTCCAAGCATCAAACAATGGCAAATCCCAAGACGATTGTAAACCACCGCCGTTGAGGACTTTTGCCCTAAAAAGTAGAGGTGCACTTGCGTGTGTGTGTGTGTGTGTGTGTGTGTGTGTGTGTGTGTGGGTGTGTGTGGGTGTGTGTGTGTGTGTGGGTGTGTAAGCACTTGCATGCAGTATTACCCAAACCCCTAAGATCAGCTGTTTTTCCTTGCAAACGTACCTGATGAAGTGTGAGGTTCAAAGACAAACAGATTAGTGGCAAAGCAAACAGCCACGGAGGGCTCTATTACCTGCGTAGTATCTTCCATCAGCCCACGAATCTTCTCCACAACGTCATTGCGTCGGTGTTGGCGCAGGGCACTGATTAGCTGGGCGAGGCTGGCCTCGGGGCCACGGATGGTCCAGTGCTGCAGGGCTGCGTAAGCCCGTTCATGGTCAGCGGTGTAGCCATTGGAGAAAGCAGCCACCTCCCTCTCACTGGCGTTGCAAAGAAACTGATAGATGTCCTTCCACTGGCTTCCCACCTGGGCCGCTACGAGCTTCAAGATGTCAATGCCTACGCCAGGGACGAAAGAAAATAAAAGTAAACGCAGGCACGTCTTAGAAGGAAGCTTTCCTGGTTGTGTTGTGTCAAGTAAACGAATCATCTTTCCGTAAGCACTTGGCATACCCGGCCCACCATGGGCACAACGTGACACCATTATAAACTTTACTTTGTGAAGGAGAGATAGGGATCAGTGGTAGAGCACTGGGTTAGCATGCAGGAGGTGCTGTATTCGATTCTTAGCAGCATACACACACACACACACACACACACACACACGAGAGAGAGAGAGAGAGAGAGAGAGAGAGAGAGAGAGAGAGAGAGAGACAGAGAGAGAGACAGAGAGAGAGACAGAGAGACAGAGAGACAAAGACAGAGAAACAGAGAGACAGAGAGACAGAGACAGAGACACAGACAGACAGACAGACAGAGACAGACAGACAAACAAACAAATAAATAAATGACAAGTCTTTTAACAACAGGTTAGCTTCCTGAATGCACATCAAAAGAAGAGCTGGTCTTAGAGGCACAACAAAGCACCCCCCAAGAGCTGCTTTTGAAAGCCAAACCAATCAAGACAACCAATGACCCCTTTGTTACTACTAAATACAACTGCAATAAAAGAAATCAGGCACCACCACCCCCCCAACACACACAAAGTGATGACTTCATGAAATTCAGAAAAATAGAAACCACAAATGAAGACTTTAGTGGACTTTACACAGCCTTGACTAAACAACATGCAGATTCTAGGACCAGTGTCTTTTACGTCAACTGACCACATACCCCATTGTTCCAGCCCAGAGGAGCCACTGTTCAAGAACATCTAACTAGGAGGCTGAGGGCTGGTCCAGCAGTGAAAAGCTCCTACTGTTCTTTCCAGTTCCGGAACCCACACCAGATGGCTCACAGCTACCTGTAACTCCAGCCCCAGGGGATTGTACACCTTCTTCTATCCTCTGAGGGCACCGCATCCATGTGCACCCCCCCCACACACACACACACAGAGAAAGAGAGAGAGAGACAGAGAGAGAGACAGAGACAGAGACAGAGAGAAATAAAATAACTTGTCTAAAAGAACATCTGACTTAGTGGGCCATATCAGCACAGGTCTGTAGTCCCTGAACTAGGCAGCTAGACGCAAAAGGACCAGTTTGAAGACAGCCTAGGATACATGGTGAGACCCTGTCTCAAAAAGAAGAACAGAAAAAAAAGACCATCTATCGTCTCAAATGATTCTACGAGCAATTTTCTGCTCTATTATTTAGTCTTCTATGTTGACTTGTACAGTTCCAATGCAGACAATGGCCCAAATGACAGCATAATACTAACAGCAGTTATTATTTTCTAGGTTTTATGTTAAGACATTTAGCTCATGGAACATCTTCAGAAGACGTTAGCATTCCAACTGTACACTTAGAAGAAGAAGGAAAAAAAATCAGAAAAGCTAGACTGCCACCACCCCAGTATTGCAAAGGCCAATTGCAAAGGTCAGGATTTGAGCCCACTTATCAGGTTGGACATAAGAATTCCCACAGAAGTAAGCAGCAATAAATGTGTAAATACATGCTACCTTCTGAGGCAGAGAAAATATTTTTGAGTAAATAATTAATATTCTGTAAAATATCTGTATCCTGCCCCATGGTTTAATATCCACTAGTCCCCCTCATGCAAAGGATATGATCCAGGACTCCCCATACACGCACAGATGTTTAAAAACACAGATAGTGCCCACCCTTGTAATCCAATGCCTGTCCCATCTTAACTGACACTTATCACATACAGTGGTCTATACCTTCCAGATTGAGGTACAAGACAAAAACTAGTATGTATTTCTTTTTTCTTCACAACTGAATAGAGGATCCATTTTTACTGTATCAACAGACCATACACCCAATGATTTCAGTCCAAGACAATCATTCCTTAAGAACATCTAACTAAAGATGTAACCAAGCACACCTATAATCTCAGTGCCCGGGAGGCAGAGGTGGGGTGCTGGGGATGAGATGGAACATCCTCCGTACAGGATTTTTCTTTTCTTTAAGTTGAGAACATCTACCTTTTCACTTAAAGGAGTACTTCGTGGCTTCCTTTTTACTTATTTGAACCTCTGGCTTTGTTACTCCCACACTCCAAGACCACCACTAAGGGAAATAATGGTCTTCACCTTTAACCCAAACAGCCAGGCACTATGTGACTAGCAAGCAGGTAGCATGTACAGTGTGAACACACTGGGCAGAGGGATGATGACTTCCGGGCAGAATGAACTGGATGCTAGGAGACTTTACCGTGTTTCTCTGAGCAGACTGCAACTGTGGGTAAGTGGAGGATTTGTCTCTGGTCATTATTCAATCAGCCATTCGCCAACTCTGTGAACATGTGTGTTGGTCCCTAAATCTGACGGATCTAGGGTGAAATCAAATCTCAGGAGCCACACACTTAGATAATCACCTGGCAGAACCGTCTGTCAGGCAAGGGTGTTTGGTGTCTCTGGCATCTTCTCTCTGCAGCTCCAAGTTGGTTTTGCTCGGATTTCTACACTGTGTCTTAGGTCAGTAGGAGTGTGAGTGTGAGCCCCTACACCAGAACTGTTAATGGTAGTGATGTCCCAAAAGTGGCTCTAAATTACTTGTTTCTTTTTAAATGAGGTCAAGTTTCCAAGTGCAGGTTAGGGAAGAAGAAAAGAGAATAAAAAACTTTTTTAAAATCCAGTTTTTGATGAAAATATTACAAAATAAGCGGGCAAATTCTGGCTAAGGGCAATAATAACTACGGGAACCTCTGTGAAAGTGGAGGACTTGGTGGTTCCTCGGTATAAGTTCTTACCCCACCACTCAGTTTTATAGAAGTAGATGTGCTGGGAGATTGTGTTTAAGTACAGGTCAGGTCAACCCCTGAAAACTGTTTTTAAAACCTAAATTTCTAACAGAAGGCTTTTTTTCTCATCCACTAAAAACAATAATGCCACACACACACACACACACACACACACACACACACACACA
>CABHPP010001549.1:0-46731 GCA_902168425.1 Peromyscus attwateri | reverse complement strand
AAGCCAAGTGGTGCTGGAGCATGCCTTTAATCCCAGCACTTGGAGGCAGAGGCAGGTAGATCTCTGAGTTCGAGGCCCGCGGGGTCTACAGAAAGAGTTCCAAGACAGCCAAGGCTACACAGAAAAACCCTTTCTTGAAATAAGTAGAAACAACAACAACAACAACAACAAACAAACAAAATAAAACAGCAACAATAATAATAGTGGACTGTTACAAACTGAGGCACTGCCATCCTCGTGGTGAACCTCAGGCAGCGGCCTGTCAGTTTTCCTGGCAATATTTAGCCAGATGTACATACAGCTTTTGATCTCAAGCAAACAAGTCCCCTCCAAAAAAGAAAGAAAGAAAGAAAGAAACCCAAGGCCTATTTAAAACCTGTGCAGGTAACTTGAAGAAACAAGCCAGCTCTTTGTGGTTCATGTGGTAGGCTTGTCCAAACACCAGAGGCTTGTTAGTCCCTGAATCTTAATTTAGGTCAATTTGACTAAGGCCTACAGTGTCTTCCATGAAAACACTGGTGCTTTTGCTTCTAAGTAGGACCCGTGGCTTCCATCCTCTCGATGCCTGTGACAGTGTGGCTTTGGGCAAACCACTAGCTGTCAAGTCCATTTCCTCAACTTACAATGGAGAGGCTCACTGTCATCCCTGGGGATGAGCTGACCAACCTTTTCTGCAGAGTTAATTTATTGTAGAAATTACCCACATGATTTTAAATGCTCCATATATGCTGAACATGGACACTTGAGGCTCAGTCATTTCACATCCAAATGCATAGTAATTTATATAGTGATACAGAGCATAGAAGCCTTAAGAATGGTCCCTCATTCAACACTCAGTATTTTTTTTAAGGCACAAAAATAAAGAGAACGGAGATGGGGGAGCGGGGAGAAAACAAGAGAAAAGAAAAAGACGGAGAATGGGCACAGTGAGATTTCCTTAACTCAAATGAACTTCAAATTACATTTAAAACCTCCACATTGAGTTCTATCTTGCCCTCTTCCGGGGTAAGACGCTCGCTCCCACTGTGAAACATGGAGCCCCCTCCACAGACTCACTTTCCCAGCAGCGTTCTTTACCACTGCTATCTCCCATTCTGGAGCTGAGTAGACAGTGGCTTCCCCGGGATACAGCAGCCTTCCAACCTACAGTCACAAAAACCTGGGGAGGAAAACAGCCAGAACAAGTCCCTGGTCCCCCACGCCATCGCCACCAGGGAAAAGAAAGACTTAGGGACTACCTCACAGGGGTCTAAGGAGCAGCCACCATGTTATGCTGCTTCTTGAGCAGATTGCGGCCTGAAATCTGAAGGCCGAGAAGTTCATTAACAAGGAAGTGGATCAATACCAAGGAACCCAAAGCTGTCACACCTAGAACATGCTCTTCCTTAATTAAAAAAAAAAAAAAGTGTTGGGAGCTAGGCTTGATGACCTGCCTGTAATTCCAGTTCTTAGAAGGTAGAGAGAGGGGATCCCTGGAGCAAGTGGGCAGCCAGACTAGCTGAATCGAAGAGTTCTGGGTTCAACTGAGAGACCCTGCCTCAGTGGGTAAGATGAGGAGGAAGACGGCCCACATCAGCCTTGGCCTCCAGACACATACACAGACAAGTGAACACACACATGCACACGCAAACACATCACATACACAGCTGTGCATAGAAAAAGCATTAGGCAAAGAGAAGCCATACAATGACAGAGAAAAGCACCAGATGATAAACCAAATTGGGAAGGATGAGTAATGTGCTTAGGATTATGTCAATGATAGTTATTCAGATTCCTATTCCCTTAGTACTTTATATGTCTCTTAGTATTCCTTTCAATATGTATTCATGGCATATAAACATCAAACAGTCACTCTTCATATAAATGAATTCTGTATCTGTGAGTTTAAATAGCTGTAGATCAAAAATTAGTAAGTAAATGGGGCCCCGTTTAATTCTTTCGGTTCTTTGCTTTTTTGCTGTTTTGTTTTGTTTTCTTGAGAAAGGGCCTAGTGTGGCCCAAGCTGGCCCCACACTCCCCGTGAGACTGGGGCTGGGGAGCAGGAGAGATGGCTCAGACATTACAAGAGCACACTGTTCTTGCAAAGTACAGGGATTTGGTTCTCAGCACTGTGTCAGGCAGCTCACAACCATCTACAACTCTAGCTCCAGGGTCTCCTACATCCTCTTCTGGCCTCCTTGATCATCTGCACTCACTTGTACATTCCCACACTCAGACATGCACACCTACATAATTTCAAAAATAAAATAATCTTTAATTTAAAAAAAAGTCTGAAGGTCGCCTTCAACTCATGATTGCCCCGTGTCTACCTCCAAGGATTACAGGTGTGCACCACCACACCCATCTCAAGCATGTTTTCTTGAATTTTGCAACTGTATTGGACATGTACAGGCATTTTTGATGATGACTACTCTTAATAATACAGTAGAAAAACTATTTACAAAGTATTCACATTGTGTGAGGTATTACAAGTAATCCAGAAGTGTGTATAGATTATATCCAAGTACTATGCCATCTCACATAAGGGACTTCAGTATCTTTAGACTTTGGCACACATAAACAGGTCCTCAGAACAGTCTCCCATGGATACCAAGAGATCACAGTACATATGCCATAAACAGCTTCAAGACCAGTCTCCCATAGGTGTCAAAAGACAGGTATATGTGTCACATATGTGTACGCATACTGAAAGATCACTGTACACTTCACATATATATGTTTGTGCACACCGGGAGACCACTGCAGCATGACACATATATGCAAATATGAATACCTGTGCTGGCTAGGTTTATGTCACCTTGACACAAGCTGGAGTCATTTGGAAAGAGGGAACTTCAACTGAGAAAATGCCTCTACCAGACAGGCCTATGAGCAAACCGGTGGGGCATTTTCTTGATTGGTGATTGATGTAGGAAGGGCCCAATTCAATATGGGCAGTAATACCCCTGGGCAGTGGTCCTGGGTGCTATAAGAAAGCAGGCTGAACAACACGAAGAGCAAGCCAGTAAGCAGCATCCCTCTGTTCCTCCGCTTGAGTGCCTGCCTCCATATTTCTTGAGTTGCCTTCCTGCTTGAGTTCCTGCCCTGTACTCCCTCACTGATGGAGCATGACCTGAAAGCCGAATAAACCCTTCCCTTCCCAAATTCTCCTTGGTCATGGAGTTTTATAACAGCAATAGAAAATCTAACCAAGAGAACATTGGAAGACTATACTTATGACATATAGATGTATGTAAGCTTTAGAAACATGTATTGAAAGCATTTCACACTATTGGCAACTAATCTCGTGTGGAGAGATTGGGACCACTACAAGGCCACTCGACCAATTAGGAGTGCCTTTGCTGTTATTAATTGGGAGTGTGACACAGTAAAGGAATGTAATCAGTCCCTGTAACTCTGTTCATCGTTGAGCATGGCCATGTGGTGTTGATATGAACACAATCCAGGCTAGCCATGGTATGCTTCTGAGCACACTCCAGGCTAGCCATGATATAGATGCTTCTTCCTGGACTATTAGTACTTGGACAGTTTGCTCTGAGGCTACAAATTTCTTTTCTTCAAAATTAAACCTTAACCCTGGCAGGGGTTTCTACAAACTACACACTGAAAAGTGACAAAACCCTCAACATACTAAAGGTGCTAGAGTTCTGGAGACGGACTGACATTCTCCTACCTCAAGTAGATGGGGTCTTGTTGTCTTGACTGGCCTGGAGCTCGCTGTCTAGGCTAAGATAGCTCAAACTATCAGCTATTCTCCTGCCTCTACCTCTCAGGTACTAGAATTATAAGCTTAAATCACTATTCCTGGCTCCATGGTCAACATTCCTAAAGAGGTTGTTGAGGGAATCAAACCATACAAGTCAGAGGCCACATCTTCCAGGAACTATCTTGGAAGGTTGGTGGCTTTGTATACCAGTGAAAAATCCTGTAAACAAAGGGTCAACATAGTAAAAGATCATGAAATGACAGTCACAAGGTAAGGCTTCAAACTCTAGCACCATGCCATGAGCAATGAACAACCTCAACGATGTCAGTATCAACCTCTTGTCAGGCAGGAAGACTAACTTACAGTAGCAAGTGTGAAATGCCTATGTCAGCCTTGGCATACTGTAGCACTCCCTCCTCTGCCTGCCGCAGGTCTGCATGGACAAGGGGCTCTGGGAGAACGGACTATAATGGACTTTAGCACTGGGTGACACCAACAATGGGTTTCTGCTATTCATGGTTCATGAACCTCACTAGTACACGTCTGGGGGGAAGTCATGTCCAAACTCACTCACAGAAAGATAAATGGAAGGGGAAGTGCCACACTCCCACCACAGACAGGCAGTCATGGCAGCAGTCACTGAGCCCTTCCAAGTGTGGTGAGACTGACTCAGTCCCCAGCAAGAAAACCTGAGACAGAGGCATGAAGTGCTGAACGGTTATCATGGCAGAAACGGCATTCTTCAGAACATGATAAAGCCCTGAACTAGATATTATCTGGGTATGCTGGTCAACTTGACACAAACCTAAACATATTTGGGAAGAGGAAATCTTTTTTAAGAATTAACTCTATCAAGTTAGTATGTGGGGGGCATTTTCTTGATTAACTATTGATGTAGGGGTGCCACACCTAAGCAGGCAGTCCTAGTAGGTATAAGAGGTGGGCTGAGCAAACCTTGGGGAGCAACCCATCAAGCAACATTCTGCCATGGCCTCTGCTTCAGTTCCGGCCTGGATTTCCTGAGCTGACCTCCTCTGATGATGGATTATAAGCTGCAAAATGAAATAACCCCTTTCCTCCCCAAGTTGTTTTTGGTGGTGATGTTCTATCACAGCAGTAGAGCAAACTTGAATACCATGTGACCACCTTAAAGTCCCACTCTTTAGAATATCGGTTATCAATCTGTGGGTTGTGACCCCTTTGGGAGTTGAACAACTCTTTCACAGGGGTCGC
The DNA here is from genome assembly GCA_902168425.1 of Peromyscus attwateri. Taxonomy (NCBI): domain Eukaryota; kingdom Metazoa; phylum Chordata; class Mammalia; order Rodentia; family Cricetidae; genus Peromyscus; species Peromyscus attwateri. Next base: position 41,792 of record CABHPP010001549.1, on the reverse strand, counting down.
ATATCAGATATCCCATAAATCAGATATTTACATTACAATTCATAACAGTAGCAAAATTACAGTTACGAAGTAGCTATGAAAATGATTGTATGGTTGAGGGTCACCACAACATGAGGAACTGTATTAAAGGGTCGCAGCATTAGGAAGGTTGAGAACCACTGCTTTAGAAGTTTACTGTCGCTTCAATGTGAAAAAGAAAAAAAGTTCTTTCTGTCTTTATAAACACCTGAACTGACCTCTCCCATTGGAAGAAGGGTTAAAGCTCGTTTGTCCTTGGAGATAAACATCTGAAATAACTGCCACCAGGAAGAACCTAAGTGGAAACCGTCCTTGGGAGAGAAGTATGAAATGCAGAAATGATGAGTCAGGAGAAACAAAGGCTGGCTGTAACCACGTATCAGACATGCACTCTGGATGTGCTGGCTAGTCTTTGTCCATGTGACATAAAGTACAGTCACATGGGCTGTATAATCCTCAGTAGGAACTGCTTCTATCAGAGTGGACAGTGGGCAAGTCTGTGGGGCATTTTCTTGATTGGTGATTGATGTGGGAGGGGGGCCCACCCCGCTGCGGATGGTGCCAGCCCCAAGCGGGTGGTCCTGGGTTGTAAAAGGCTGAGCAAGCCATGAAGAGCAAGCAATAGGCAGTGTTCCTCCATGATTTCTGCTTCAGTTTCTGCCTCCAAGATTCTGCTTGGTATCCTGCCCAGACTTCCCTTCATGATGGACTGGAACCCATAAAGTGTAATCCTTTCATTCCCAAGTTGCTTTTGGCCATGGGTTTATCACAGACACAGAAGCAAACCAGGACACTGAGGTCCATGCTGCACACCAAGACTTGGAGCACCCAAGAGACAAAGGTGGCTGCAAACATTTTCTTGGTGCCAAACTCATCTTTTCAAAAGACTCAAGCACTCTCCCTACATTCATCCATTAAATATGGAGTCAGTTCACAGCGCCCTCCTACAAAGAGAGGTGAAAACTGTAGAATGGGAATATTCTCAAGGGGGCAGCTAGCACACCAACCCCTCCCAAGGCAGATGACTTCTCCATTATCTGAGCCAATCTCTCAGCACACACACACACACACACACACACACACACACACACACACACACAAAGTGGAATAAACTCTAATATCCTAACAGGTTAAATGAACAGAAGAAGCCAAGGTTATCGAGGCTATAGCTCAGAGGTAGAAGCTTGCCTGACATGGGCAAGCCCTGGGTTCTAGCCCCAGAACAGCAATAAATAAAAAGAGAGGAGAAGGGTAAGGGTGGAGCAGGGAAGGAACCTGAGCATTTTAAACAGATGGTGCTGTCTACAGGGAACCGGCATTCCTGAGAGCAAATGTGGCTGAGGCGGTGAGGTGGGAGTCCGGGGTGGAGACCAGCCCCACCACTCCCACCCTGTATAATGACTGCGGTGGGCTGCAGTGACATTACACAGCAGCCTCTTACGTGGAATAATCTGCTCCCTTCAGTGAGGCCTCCTGCTGTTTACACTTCAAGTCTACTTTCCGTAGGAAATCTGGGCTGACAGACAGGATGACCGTCTGGGATTCTGGGTCAAGGAGTCTCGAGCAAGGAGGGTGTGGCGTGCTCATGGCTGCTGCTGTCTGGTGGGGATGGAGCATCAAGACACACAGGCAAGTGAGCTGGATCGGCAGGACGCTGCCACCTCCGACACCACTAACAGCCCTGGAGACCTGTCAACCTGTCCTTTTTTCTTTTTCTTTTTAAGTTTCAAACAGCCTTGGAGACCTGTCATCCACTGTCTGTCTTTTTTTCTTTTTCTTTTTTAAGTTTTCCACTCCAATCAGTTCATGGAAAAATCAGGAAACTGGAGCAAATTCTGAGAGAAAAAGCTCATTGTTAATGATAAACTACAGGTGTTGTACTTCAGAACAAGCTGGGTTTTGCTAAGGGAAATACAGTTGCCTGGACCGGGCATGTTTTAAAATAGCAACTATGGGAAGTTGTGGAGCACAGCTCAGTGGTAGAACACCGACCTCACTAGCATGGTCAAGACCCTTTTAATCCCCAGCACCAAGAATAATAAGGATAATAATAATCACTCCAAAGACTTAGAGGTGTTTAATGTCGAGTAACAGGCGGAAAACTGGAGAGACAGTGAGTCTTCAGTTTAAGACCTGGCTGGCGTTGCCATTTTCTAGCTCTGTGGCTTCCAAGGAGGGTTAGCTCAGTGGTAGAGCACTGTGCCTTGGGTTAGACAAGTAGGCAATGGTAGCTGGGGGGTGTCTGCTTGTGTCTCTCAGCACTCAGGAGGCCAAGGCAGGAGAATCTAGACTTCAAGGCTAGCCTTGGGCTATACAGTAAGTTTAAGGCCATCCTGGGACTCTGTAGAGAAAATAGAGCAAGCAATGAAAACGTAATGGTAGCGGAATCCCTGCGTGGTGGTAAATCTTTACCGTGAACTTGTCAGGATTTGGAAGCACCTGGGTGTGTCTATAAGAGGTCTCCAGAGAGGTTTAACTGAAGAGGGAGACCCACCTTGCAGCCGAGAGCATTATCCTGGAACTGGCTGTGATCCCAGACTGAATTAAAACAGAGAAGAAGGAAATGGGCATTCCTCTCTTTCTGCTTTCTGGCTGCATATGGCAACTTGACCCGCCACCTCACACGCCTGTCCCCATGCCCCACCTGCCACGATGGACTGTATCCCTCATGGTATGAGCTGATGTAAACATCTTTCCCCACATCGCTTCTGTTAGATATAGTCACAGCAACAAGAAAGGTTAAAAAGCTCTAAGAAGTCAGTTGTAGGGGCCAGAGAGAGTGCGTAAAGGTGTCTATCATCAAGCCTGATAACATAGTTTGACCTCTGAGACCCAGATAGTGGAAGGAGAGAACTGACCTCCAATGGTTACCCTTTGACCTTCACACGTACAGATATGCCTGCACCAACACACACACACACACACACACACACACACACACACACACACACTAAACAAAATGAAAAGTCTATTTTAGTAGACAAAGTCTGTCAAGTCTACACCCCAAATTCACCTTTGGACCACTACTGGCAAACATTTCATACCCCACTTTGAAAAAAACTGGAATGGAGAAGCACTAACTTAGCTTCCAATTCCTAACACTTGATTGCATCCACTTCTGAGCACTGCACATTGTAGGTTTATTAACTCAGATGATGAAATGTTTCCTTAAAGTGCTCTGGAGGTCTGGATTCATTATTTTCCTGATATACCCAGGACACACCTGCAATCTCTGAGAAATACTTACATGTGAAACACAAATAGAGTCCCATTCCCAGACCGGCACTGGCTCGTAAATCAATTCCACTATTGGACTAGGTCTACTGCTCACCCTAGAAGGAGGAAGAACCATCTAGAGGGTCTGCTTCCTTCACAGTCCTCGCCATGGACCAGTTCTGAAGGAAGAACTATACTTAGGGACCAAAGGAAACTTGGAAGCCTTCAAATGAGGCTGAGAAAAACCATTTGCTTTTGCAAACCAAGTAAGGTGGGATGATGTGATGCTTTCCCTTGCTTAGACAGTGAGTGAGCTTTGGAAAAGGATAGAATGGAAGAAATAACAAATGTTATCTCCAAAATTTCAAGACTGAAACGATAGCTCAGTTCAGCAGCAGTGTCCAAACCTTTTAAAAATGAACACTCCACAAATTAAGCCCCCCTTCTTAATCAACCAGTGCTGCCCGAAGCCAACTTTCCATGCTGCTTGGAGTATCAACGCCATGCAAATAGGAAGGTTGGCCACCAAGCCAACCGTGAGTTTTAAATATCTATGGGAGGAATTTGGTTGTAAGTTGGGGCTCTTTTTTTCCTGAGACATGATGTCACTCTGTAGCAGGGTTGTCATGGAACTTACCATATAGTCAACGCTAGCTTCAAAGTCACAGTGATTCTCCTGCCTCACCTTCTAGGAGCTAGGGTTACAAGCATGAGCCAATAATATATCCCTAGCTCCTGTTTCAATTTTTGCATCACCGAGGACAGGAGATTTTGTTGTTGTTGTTTTGTTCTGTTGCTTTGTTTTTTGAGACAGGATTCTCTGTGTAGCCTTGGCTGTCCTGGAACTCACTCTGTAAACTAGGCTGACCTTGAACTCAGAGATCCACCTGCCTCTGCCTTCCCAGTGCTGAGATTAAAGGCATACAGCTAAGGACAGAATTTTCAGAAAGAAAGAGACATTTACGGTTTTTTGAACCCAAGACCTTCATGATACAGGTAAGCAAAATCAAGTCTCACAACATGCTTCCTTTTGCTTCCCTCCAGGAGCCAAGCTGGAGTTGCTCCTTCACACCTCCTATAAGAGCAGGTACCCATGTCTGCCTGTGCCTGGAGTGGTCCCTTCTCCCCCATCACCATATGGAGAGTTCCACTCACTGCAAGAAGAAAGGGCTTTGCCTCCAGCCTCAGAAGTACTAAAATGAGAAGAGCCAGGCAACACTGGGACTTTCTTTTCCAGTTCCTTTTATAATGGACAATTAGACTTTATGACATTTTATAGCCAAAGTTCTTTGGGGAAATAGTGTTTTCTCTGTAGTCATTTCTCTTTCTACACATGACTCATTGAATTTGACCCATAAGAATTTCTAATTCGGTTAAAAATATTGGGTCTCTGTCCTGACCTCTGCTCTCCATCAAAGCCTTGGGGCAGCTCATGGCATTGTCCTTAGGGGCAGAGAACCAAGCTAGCTAGTCGATCTATCAATATTACTGATGATCTCATTCAGCCCATAGGAGGAAGCCCACGAGAGAGGAGCCATGCCCACAGCACAGATGAGAAGGGAAGTGGAGGCTCAGGAGCATGTCACAGATTTTAATCCTCAGTGAAGCGGATTCATGCCCCTCACCTGTCACCGTACCATGCTGCTTCCTGGGACTAAGAGTTCCCTACTCCGTCTTTACAAGTTCCGAATGTGTCTTCATGTGTATGTGTGTGCATGTGCACACATGTATGTTTGAGTGTGTTTCGAAGCACATGTGTGCACATGCATTTGGAGGCCAGAGGAGAATCTTGGGTGTCAGGGTCTAGAGAGACCAGCCTCAGGGTGAGCCTCAGGGACCTGCTGCCTCGGCCTCCTCAGCACTGGGATTGCAAAAGCCTGACACCCTACCTGGCATCTTTGCACGGCTTCTCAGAATCAAACTCAGGTCTTCGATCTTGCAAGGCAAGCACTGTACCAACTAAGCCATCCCTTTGGCACCTTGGATGCGTCTTTTAACATAAATACTGTGAATGTGACTCCCTACAACTGCCCATTCCCCACCATAGGGTCATAGAAAGGCAGACAGGAAAAATTGTTGTGATAGTATAGTTGTGATGGTCTGGCTTCCAACTGTCTGTCCATATCCCAACCCTTCATCTCCACAGAGGTCAAGAATGAGAAGTCGTGTATCACACTAACACCAGCTAGAGTCCAAGTTCAAGTGCCTGAGTACCAATCCAGGCCTGCTACCAACTGGGTATGAACTCAGGGTAATGCACCTTCCTAGGCCTCTGTGTTCTTGATAGGCAAAATGGGTACAATCGTCACACCATAAAGTTTTTCTAAGAACTAAATGGGAACCTATAGATAAATTCCACAGCACAGAGTAAGCATTTGATGCAAATGAGCCGTGATTTTTCTTCTTCCTCCCAAACCAGCATCAATAATACAGTTTTTTTCTAAGCTAGTCTGGGGAGATGGTTCAGTGGGTGAATCATGTCCCTGCATGAGGACCTGAGCTAGAAGCCTTAGGAGCCAGTTGCAGTGGTGAGCAATCTGTGATCCCCGTGCCTCTGTGGAGACAGGGAAGGCAGAGATGGGAGCATCTCTGGGAGCCTGCCGATCAGCCAGGCAGGAGCATGCATCAAGGAAGAAGAGATCCTACGTCCAAACAAGGCAGAAGGTGAGGGCTGACACTAGAAGTTGCCCTTGACCTCCACACACACAAACATATGCATACGTGGGGTGGGGGGTGGGGAAGAAGAAAGGAAGAGAGCAAAGAAAGAAAGAAGAAAAAGAAAAAGAGAAAATCTTATAGATTTGCCCCAGACAAGAGAATTTTCAAGAAAAACTGAGTCAGAAGCAGTCATATGGTGCTCCATTGTCTGTGTTGGGATGATACAAAAAGAAAACTGGAGAGAACTGCCTTTGCTCTTCAAGACGAAGGTGGGAAGGTTTTGTGTATAAGAGTTTAACAATTTGATCTTGGTCCCCTAGGACCAAGCCCTCCTCATTCATCTCACAGCTATGGGTCTTGGTTTCCTACAGCCTGGAATCATCCAGCTGAGGTGTTCAGCAAAAGAAGAGACACACCAACTCCCTCCTTAGACCATCACCACTCTCATAGAGGCATCTCAGGAGAGACAGCGGGTCAAAGGGCACTCCTAGTCTGGGACAGGCCATCTGTCTATTTCCCTCATCCTCATCTACTTGGTCCCACTACTGAAGACCAAGATGTACTTCTTTCCTGGCAGCCAGCCTCTGCCTCCAGGACCCTCAAAGGCAAATGACCCCTCTGTCATCTTACTCAAGAATTGTGAGTAATTTTCAAACCACACTGTTGCCTGTACCAGTGGCCAAAACACGTGGTCCTTTGACTAGAAAGGCAGTACGCACAATATAAAGAGTACTGTCCCAGGAGTCAGGAGACCGAGGCCTCAACTATCTCCCCTGACTGTAGCATGCCACCTTGAGCAAATCACTTCCCTCTGCTCAGCTCCACCATATGTAAAATGTGAAACTTAGAGGACAGGAGCGCTCTCTCTCTCCCTGTCTCCTCTCCCCACCCCACAGTCCCCCCTGATCTCATCACTATCCAGCTATGCTTTCCAGAAACAAAACAAAAACACTTGTGTTACCACGGCCCTGTGAGCCCTAGTCTGCTAAGACAAGCATCGGTCTTAAAGTTCAAACACTTATAATTAAATGAAAACATCACATGTAAAACAACTTAACAATCAGTCTTTTTTTTTTTAATTCCAATGTTTTCTTTACCTTGGGATTCCCCAAATGTGAAGCTGGCTACGCCTCTATCCCACATTTCCCCTAATGTCTGGGAACAGGCGAGCACAATGCACCTGTGCATGCCTGCTTCCTGCGTTACCCAAACAAGTAACTCAGCTGCCGCAGTCTGGCTAGTCAGGTTCCCCTTAGGAAAACAGGTCATCGTACAGTTAACAACAATTCCCAGATGAGAGGGAACCCGGCAAGAAGCAGGGCAAAGAGGGAGGAGGCTGTAACTAAGACAGAGAACACTCTCCCTCTAGCCCGACATCTCTAGCTTCGCCTGTCCCTGAAGAAATCCCTGGTTGTCATGACTAAAGATGTCCCCGACGGACACGAGCTTTGCCTGGGCCCCTGGAGAGTCACCTTCGTCAAGGCAAGGAACTTAACCCAGAGGAAAAACCAGGCTCTGCCGTGGCCTTTCTGTAAGTGAAGGAGCTCATTTCTGGCACTTGAGCTTAATACCTTTATGCAAGAGATAGTTTTTTTTCCCACCCCAAAGGACCACTTTGGACTAGTCTACAGAACTTAAATTCATAGTTTCGATGAATCTCAAACAGACACTAATGTGTAGTAAACATGCAATTTAAGAATCCTTTTACTACACAGACTTATGTTCACACTAATAGGCCACGGTTAGAATATATGAAACTTAAAGAGGCTGCAGACTAGCTAAAACCATATGTGTGAATACTGAGGAGGAATTGGAGGGCTTCAGACGTGTCCACCCCCAGTCCTGCTCTTTACAGATAGGTGGGAGCCGCTGACCTCTTTTCAGCTGGCATGAGTGATAAGCAAGGCTTCAGAAGCCTCAAAACTGTTCTCGGGAGTTGCGGCTGGGGCTCCGCCATGACACCGAGGTGTCTCTAAGCATTACAGTTCGGAGATAGACGAGAGCCTTGGTCAGGGCTTCCCCGCTCCATTGCCATCACTGTGCACGTTGGAGTACTGGAATTTCCAGTGACACACTTAAAAAGATTGGCTCCAAACATTAGTTCTGGAACTGCTGCTGAATGTCTCCCAATACCGAAGGATCTCCCACAAAAGCACAGAGCAAAGGTACTTCCTCTCAGCCCTGCCCAGCCACGTCTCCTGACACAAGGAAACCCATTTCCCACCCTCCTGTCACCCGGTCGTCAGCTGCAGGGTAGCCCTTGGTGTCACAGTCGACACAGGATCCTCCCTCTTTTTTTTTTTTCATTCAAGCATACAATGATGTATTATTTTAAAAATACATCTTATTTACCTCCCACTGGCAACCTCCCATGTGCCCTGGTATTCATGAACCTGAATACCAGTGGACAGAATGTCCTTTATTGTTCTTATTATTAATTAAATTTACTCATTTAATCCCAATCACAGTTTTCCCTCCTTCCTCTCCTCCCATTTCCTCCCCCTCCCTCTTCCTGTAGGATCCTTCTTCAGCATAAAGTTGGGATTAAGTCTGGCTTCCTCTCTGACTAGCCACACACCGCTCCCACACTATGATATATTGTGGGACCCACAGGGCCTGCCTTTCTCCTGTCAGGTATCAGGGTGACAGGAAGTGTACCCAGGTAAGGCAAGAGTACACTGTCACCTTGGTCATCTTCAGCCTTGAACCCTGTGATGGGCTTAGGTTCCCTCATTTTACTGAAAAGAGCTGACCACCAAAGACCGCGCATGTCTGTCCACGGCCTTTTTGCAGTAGGCAGGCAGATCTAAACATCAGCTGTCCTGGCCACAAGTCGTTTCTGCAGCCTGTGGCTGCTCTTCAGACCTGCAAACAAACCTTTGAGAAATGAGTCCACGCCTCCACGCAGCCGTCTCCTATTTTGTAAGCAGCTGCATTGCGGATGGTTTTTTCTTGTCTATACATTCTGCACTCTTTCCCTCCCAGCCCACAAACAGCTCTATGAATACTGATTCATATGAATACGGAGTCAATCAATCCTCCCTATTTCCCACTTCAGGCACGCAGAGTGGAATCCATGTTCCAAATCTCTAGGCATTTGTCCACTATTTTTCTTAGACTCACTCCCCCTCCTCAAAGTATATTGGAATTCAAGGTTAGACCCCCCCCAACCCCCGTCTTCCTCTGCGGCTCTGCTCTGACTAAGAGACAAGCTGTAGCAGGTCCAGGCAGGCGCACCTGTGAGGAGCACATGTCAAGATGGCAGTCTCTGAGTAAAAGCCAGGATGTACTGGGAAGAAGTGGAGGGATTTGGGAATCAGAGACATGGCTAGCTGTTACACATTATAAACATTCTAGCCCCCCTGCTTTGTTGTGCAGAATAAGAAATAGGTACCCCTCAAGGTAAAATTGAGGAGTTACACTCAGTGGGGTCGCTTGTCTAAGCAGCTCCCGTTTAGCAAAGTGAGAGAAGGCTGTGGAGGATGACAGACCTATGGGAGAGTTCACTCGCTGGCAGATACGGCCCAGCACATGCCCCCTGGTCTTACAAATAAAGTTTTGTTGTATTAGAATAGGACCCCTGCAATAAGTTACACACTGTCTGTGGGCTATTTTCATATTACAAAACCAGACCTGAATGGTTCCAAAACAAACTGTACCATGACTTACTGTAGTCATGGAGACTTCCTGTGGCGCTAAAAAATAATCTGTCCGAGCATCTGCAATCGGTCCAACCAGTCTACCGTAAGAGCCCTTGGTTTAGGGGCTGGAGAGATGGCTCCGTGGATAAGAGTGCACGCTGCCTTTGCAGAGGCCCTGAGTTTGGTTCCCAGCATCCACACTGGGTGGTTCACAAATGCCTGTAACACCAGCTCCAGGGGAACCAGAGCCTTCTTCTGGGCTAATGTGCATATGCCTGCATGAATGTGCACATGACCCCACACAGAGTCACATTATTAAAAATAAAAAAAAAATCTTGAAAACAAGATCTGTGCTTAATTCTCTAACACAACATCACTGTAAGCCAACAGGGACAAACTCCATGGTTCGATGGCTTTGAATTTAAACAAGCTCACCTTACAACCTTGAAAGAGCAAGTAGATAAGAATAAGGATGTTCTAGTCCATGGCTACCTAACAGAATGTTCCAGATGATGGAAATGTTCTGTCTTTCCCAGTGTGGTCAGGCGAGTTCTAGTTACGTGTGCCTCCTAGTTACTGGGCACTTCAGGTGTGGTCAGTGCAACTGAGAAGCTGAATTTTGCTTTTTAGTTAATTTTAGCTAAAATAACTTATGGTTTGTAGCTTACCACAGGGACCAGCTCAGACAGACCATTTGAGTCTAGAGGCATGGGCCAAGTGTAGGGGATACACAGTAAAATCTAGTGACTCTCCACTATGAATTCACAGGCTATGGGAAGAGATGAAGCATGATAGTTACAGTGGCAGATGGAAAGAACTAGAAATTCAGAAATAATATCATAGAATGGATTACTATAGACGTAGTTGAGTTGGCAGAGTATCTGTCTCTATATACGAAACCCTGGGTTCAGCCCCCAGTACCATAAACCATGTCGTGCATGCCTGTGATTCCCGAAATCCCGGAGCTCGGGAAATGTAGGCAGAAAAAGCTTAAGGTAATCCTCTGCTACACAGCAAGTTTAAAGCTAGCCTGGGCTACGTGAAACCCTTTCAAACAATAAAAATTAAAATAAACCAAGTATAGAGGATGTACTCTCTCCCCCTGTGGCTACTGAAACACAGCAGTCCACGTAAGAGAGCCCCAGGGCCCTCACAACGCTTGCTGCTGTCCACTTAAGGACATGCTGTCTCCCTGGGTCATGCTTGTTACATTGATACACAGGAGGGAATGTCAAATGCACATTAGCTACCTAAGGCAGAGCACTGAATAACTAGGCTGGTCAGGAACTAAGCATTCTTTAAACTAGGAAAATCCAGTTCCCCTTTCTCGATCCCTTCTCAACTTCTCATTCTTCTTCGAAGCCTAAAATCTAAGAGCAAAAGGAAACATGATCCAATACAGTCACAGCCCAGTCACGTGCTTTTCCTCACTCTCCCGCACTTGCTCCATTAGTGCCTTGAGGACACGGACATTCTTCTCTAGCACTACTTCCAAACATCCCCTTAAAGCTTCTAGAAAAACAGGCTGCCTGGTCTCCAACTTCAGGAGCTTTTGCAAATGCCAGGAATGGGGAAGAAAGACAGGGTGGTGGGGGATAGTAGAAGGGAAAGGAACAGCAATAGCACCAGTTAGAAACAACCACGAGAGCACACAGTTGGTGCCTAGTCCCAGCCACCCTGCTGCCAACGGGGCCTGACCAAGGTTTTGCACCCTCTGCAGACATAAGGGAGAGAGATGGTGACCTCTTTTTTAAAAGATCTTTCCATACTTCCTCAGTGCAGCCAGTTATGAGGAGGCTAAGTTTTACTATCTTTATCATTTGGTCTCTGTGTGTGTGCTTGTGTATGAGGGGAAAAACAACAACAACAACAACAACAAAAACCAAGTCAAATTAAAAAAAAAATGTCATTTTCCGCATAGCCCACATTTATTTCACTTTATTTTATTTATTTATTTATTTATTCATTTATTTATTTATTTATTTATTCATTCATTCATTCATTCATTTATTTATTTATTTAGCTAGCTATCTGTTTATTTATTTGGCTCACTATGTAGTCAGGCTATTTATTTGTTTGTTTGTTTGTTTTGACTCACTATGTAGCCTGCAACTCACAGCAATCCCCCTGTCTCAGCCTTGCAAATGCTGGAATTACAGGTACGAGCCTCTATACCTGTCTTTGCACCGATTGTTCTCAGAAAATGCTCATCTGTTTAAATGATATGTATAAAGGGGTATGTGCATGTGAGAGCAGGTGTGCTCGTGGAGACCAGAGATGCTAGCTCCCTCAGAGCTGGAGTTATATATAGGCGGTTATACCCCACTCCGGATCTTCTGGAAGAACAGCCTGAACTTTTACCTGCTGAACCATCTCTCCAGCCCCTTCCTTTCCATTCTAAATCAGATGGAACTTTTGTACTCCCACCCACATTGACCCCACCATCTCGGGGTTACAACACAAAAAGAACTCCATTTCCACAAAACGACAAAAGGAGGGTAATTAGAGCCCAAACAATAGACTCACATCATCATGACAACGTAACCTAATAATAAAACCTTAAGTAGGTTTCATAGATAAAAATTCTAGAGGGACTCACTTACAATCCCTAATGCTAAAGTGGATGTACTGCAAGAATCCACAGGCCCTTCCAGCCTAGCAACCATTAAGTCAGAAGAGACTTTCAGAAACGAAGGATGCTAGAGTACCAACACACCCAGCCTCAGAAGCTGCGGCTCCAGGGTCCAACCACAGGACCCTATGACAATAGGACTGTGGTCCTGGGAATGTCACCTGTAGAAACTGTGTCAATGACAGACTGAGAGGTGTAAGGGGTCTTTATGTAAGAAGACAGGAAGCAAAGGCTTCAGCGTGCTGAGGTCCGACAAGGTAAGCGAAGGTCCATCGTTCACTGAGACACAACCCAGCCATTGCAACCATGAAGAGCAGCCACAGAAACCTGCTCAAGATTGAGCCCTTCAAGGCTACATTGTGGAAATAAGAAGTAACATGAGCCCCCCCGCTCCCTTCCTGAAGAGCTGACCACTAATGGATGCTGCGAGAGGGGGTATCATTTTCTTTAATGGGGAAGCAAGGAGGAGACTAGTTAGATAGTGGGAAACATTCAGAGGAAGGAAGACCGATAACCAGGGGGTTAATGGTGGGTGAACAGAATCACAATGCATTGTACGTATGTATGAAACTATCGAGTAATAATAATTTTTTAAAGAAGAGCCCAGCATGTCCCTCTTACAGCGGGCGTGGGTAAAGGAAGGTTCACAGGACTTCTGATGGCAAACTCCTGGGCATTCAGTCCTCAAGCTCATAAGCCATTCAGTGTGAATGGACAGACACCAGGAAGAGATCTCATGATGCGGGATAATCTGCTGCCAGAGCACAATGCGGTTAGATCAACGAGGCATTGTTTATAGAGAACTCGGTGCACCTGGAGTGGCCTTTACCGAACAGAACCTCTCTTTGTAAGAGGATTTTACCGGCTTGCACCCTTGAAAGCAGCAATTTGGAAAGAAAAGGTCCTCCTCACAGAAACGGCTCAAACATAAACATCCCAATGCAGAAAAGGGATTGGGGAAAGCTAAGCTATGGGAAGGGCGGCTTACACCTAACAGAGACGACTGAAAGGTACTTCACTAAAGTGGCGCAAGGGTACCACTGGGCTGGGTTTGACGTGCCACTTCCAATCTTTTTCTATAAGATAGGACATGGTTGCAAAGACACATGCTATTTCATACGGTAAAAAGAGCTTTAAGAACATTGACGGTCAGGCAGGTGAGATGGCTGGGGGGTGGGGGGGCAAAGGCCCTTGGCTCTAAGTCTGAAGACCTGCGTCCCATCCCTGGGGCCCACCTAGTGATATGAAAGAACCGACTCCCACAGACTCTCCTCTAACCTTCCCAAGCATGCATGCACCCCAACGCACTAAATAAATAATGTAATACACTTTTAAAAAGCATGTTCAAGGTCATGGTACTATATTGTTTCCTGCTCCTGGACCAGCCTTTATTTCTACAACTTGCCGTGTTCTCTAGAATTTTAGAACCATGCCCCCAAAACAGTTTATAAAATATATCTGATCATAAACTGTAACAGCAACTACTGATTAAGAAAATGTTCACAGGAGGATAGTTCTAGATTTACATGATCTTAAAAGGATAGTTATACAATTTTCTACTAATGAGGTAAATTCAGAGCACAGGTAACTACATGGGATAGCCTACTACAAAATTCAGCCCTAGACTAGATCTTCTACTCAAGGGAAAAGGTGTCCTTCTTAGGGTAAGGCGGGTCAATGGATAAAGGGCTTGCCATGCAAGCGTGAGGACTGGAGTTTGCATCCCCAGCACGTATATAAAGCCAGGGTGGTACAAGGCCCACCTGCAGTCCCAGCACTCAGGGTGGGGATGGAAGATTGCTAAGTAAAAGCTGGAGCACTAACTGGGCGGTGGTGGCGCACACCTTTAATCTCAGCACCTGGGAGGCAGAGGCAGGTGGATCTCTCTGAGTTCAAGGCCAGCCTGGTCTACAAAGTGAGTTCCAGAACAGCCAGGGCTACACAGAAAAATCCTGTCTGGAACTCCACCCCCCCAAAAATGTCTCCATTGAATTGGCCGGTAAATAGTTTGTGCCTTAGTTAGGGTTTCTATTGACTTGAAGAGCCACCATGACCACAGCAACTCTTAGAAGGAAAAAGCATTTCATTGGGGTGGCTTACATTTTCAGAGGTTTTGCCCATTATCATCATGGTGCGACTTGGTGGCCTGCAGGCAGACTTGGTGCTGGAAAAGTAGACAGGTGTCCTACACCTTGCAGGCAAAGGAAGAGGTCTGAGACCCTGGGTGGCATTTGAACATATACAAGACCTCAAAGCCCACCTCCACAGTGATGCACTTCCTCCAGCAAGGCCACACCTGCTCTAACAAAGCCACACCTCCCAATAGTGCCATGCCTTTTGGGGGGCCACAGTCTGTGAGGCACTTCCTTGATTTATGTTTGATGTGGGGGGATCCCCGGCCACTGTGAATGGTGCTGCCACTAGGAAGGTTGTATAAAAAAAAAAATCAAGCTGAGGGAGCCATGGAGAGCAAGCCAGGAAGCCAGGAAGCAGTGTTCCTCTGAGGCCTCTGATTCAGTTCTTGCCTCCAGGTTCCTATTTGAGCTCCTCCCCTAACTTCCCTCCATGATGAACTATGACCTGGAAGTGTGAGCCAAATAAACTCTTCTTCCTTCCACAGGTTTCTTTTAACCACAGTGTTTATCATAGCAACAGAAAGCTAACCAGGGCACTGGGTCAACAGCAAAAAAACAGTGACATGTATACAGCAAAGAACTGTTCTCATGTTCAACTTACTGAGGCTGGAAACTACAAAATATTTCACCAAGAGAATAGCCTTATTGTTAGGAAATACACTAATTTATTGAGGTGTAAAGGGCCATGAAACAGTTTGGGAAATTTATGTTGTCTATTGAGAACATGCGTACAAACACGTGAGACATGCATTATACACGTCATTCAATATAACAAGCTATTCTATAATCCATACTTTATTATGTAGAAATCAGTGTGTGGCTTTGGAAGCTGAGGACAAAGGACAAAGTGAAATGTTAATCCAGATGTGGCCGCACATGTGTGTAATTCTAGCATTAGAGAGGCTGAGGCAGGAGGATAAGGAGCTCAAGGAGAGCTCTGGCTGTATGGTGAGTTTGAGGACAACCTTGGACTATGTGAGGCACCGTCTCAAAACAATAGCAACAATAAGAGTAAGATCAACCTGGGCGCAGGAATTTACATTCTTTACCCTCTCCTCACAATTTCTCCCAAGTTAGAATTACACTTACCTAGGAAGCTGGTGGAAAGTTTTTGTTAGAGAGGGCTTGTGTGTGACGCTTTCCCAGTCACCAGGTCCCCAGAGGAGTTGCCTTAGTGGGGTCTACACAAGCTCTCAACCAGGCATGTCCAATCCACAGCCCAAAGACCGTAGGCATCCTGGGTCAGCACGCGGGCCACCACATTCACAGGTGACAAATTCAGGCTGCAATGTGAAGAAGTCAGACAGCCCTGGGAGTCTGCACCAGGCAGAGTGCTGCCGAAGCACCCCCTGACCGAGTCACTAAGGGAGGCAGACTAAGCAGGCTTTAATGTGCCCCCAACTTCCTATAGTCTTTTTAGTATTCAAAACTTAGGGAAAGTTTGGGATGCTAAGAAATTGAGGGGAAGGAGGAGAAAATCCTGCCACATTGGAAAAAAACATTCTTTCTCTGGCATCTTTCCTTTCAGCCTCTAAGGCTTGGAAGAGCTGGGACTGTTATAAACTATGTAGTTCTGTCTGTTTTTGTTTGTTTGTTTGTTTGTTTGTTTTAACCTAATATAAACGTCTCTTTTGAATGAGTGAAAATGTTTCATTATACACGCACACTTCACCAGTTACCCAGTTATTTCACTAACATTGGTACTTTATTTGTTTGCAGTGTTTGTGATTCACAGGGCTAGGTTAAATGGTTATGCTGTCAGCCAGGCATGGTGCCCCATCCCTCTAGTCCCAACACTAAGGAGGCTGACACGGAGAATCACAAGTTCAAGGCCCGCCTGGCTGCAGAACCAGCTCCTGTCTTAAGCTGCCTTCCTCTCCCCACAAGAGACGTTTATCTTCACCTTGCTTACTTAAAAAAAAAATCTGTTTATACTTCTGTGACAGCGTCCCAGAAATAGAATTACTAGACCAAACAGTATAAGCATTTTCAGTATTCAATAGAAAAGATTCTAACCAGCCTGTAGGAAGGTGAGCACACACCTTTATCTGTAACTGGAAAGGAAACATCTGAATGGGATTTCCAGAGGCGGCCTTCACTCAGGAAAGGAAGTTCCAACCACAGCAGGGGAACAAAATTGCAGCCTTCAAGTCAAACTGAGCTCAGAGACAAATAAGTACTGTATGCTATTTTTGCCCTTAAAAGAGAAAAGAGCAAAATATTCCAGCATCTATCCACACACACGGACTACTAAGTGAGAGACGTAGGACACAGCCCAGATGAAGAGGAAACTCTTTATGTTGTGGGTGGCTATCATCTAAATGACCCTTCCTGGCCCCTGGATTGAGTGAGACCCTAAACATTTAGGTAGGAGGGGTGTGTGTGTGTGTGTGTGTGTGTGTGTGTGTGTGTGTGTTTTGCACTATTTATTTATATATTTAGAGACATGTTCTCAGATAGCTCAAGCATGCATGTGTAAAGGAATGTGTACACATAAAGATATAGATTGAAAAGCAAAGTTCACATCTAAATCTTGCAGCCTAGTTAGCTTATAGCAATTTAGTTTTGGACTCCCTTTATTTTTTTTTTCCTTAGCCCTGTGGCATAAAAAAGGGAAGTGTGGGTTGGCAATATGGCTCTGTGTATAAAAGTTCTTACTACACGAGCCTGAGTTTGGTCCCTGGAGCCCACAGTAGAAGGAGAGGACTGACTCCTAAAAGTTGTCCTCTGACCTCCACATGTGTGCCATCACACGCACACACACACACCATACACATACATACACACACACACACACACACACACACACACACACACATCCCATACACAAATTATATATATATATTAGTTTTTAGAACAGAATCGGGGAAGGGCTCCAGTAGTTAGAGATGTGCAGTTTCACGCCATCTGTCCTGAACAAACAACTAGCCTCTTGTTTGGGCGAAACGTCTCTGAATTACATTCCTTCATTTGCTAAATGACACAGTTAAACAAAAAGTCCCTCAGAGTGACTCGCAGGTCTCTGATTCTGCAACATTTCCCTGTTTCAGTAGTGCCAGGGAGGGAAATGGAGAGAGATGATCCTCTCTGAATGCATTATTTGGAATAGATGCTCAGAAACATTTTTTGAAGAACACACTAGACAAAGAAGCACTTAGCAAAGGAAAGGGGCTCCACAAACTCTGGATTTCCCCCTCCTTTAGAAAGCAGGGGTGAGTCTGAGAGCCCTACCATCCCAGAGGAAACAGAAGAGGCTCTGGATTTCCCCCTCCTTTAGAAAGCAGGGGTGAGGCTGAGAGCCCTACCATCCCAGAGGAAACAGAAGAGGCTCTGGATTTTTCTGTCCTTTAGAAAGCAGGGGTGAGGCTGAGAGCCCTATCATCCCAGAGGAAACAGAAGAGGCTCTGGATTTCCCCCTCCTTTAGAAAGCAGGGGTGAGGCTGAGAGCCCTGCCATTCCAGAGGAAAGAGAAAAGGCTCTGGATTTCTCCCTCCTTTAGAAAGCAGGGGTGAGGCTGAGAGCCCTGCCATCCCAGAGGAAACAGAAGAGACTCACCATGGCCATTGCAGTAGTAAATCCACTTCTCCCGGTTCTGGGTCGAAGTCAAGGATTTCTTCAGCCCCGCCTTTTCCACAATGGCACTGGGGTCCTGCCGGGGCCCCTTCTTGAGAGTCCTGGAACTCTTGCGGATGCTGCACACCACGATCAGCACCAGCGCCAGCAGGAGGAAGAGGACAATCATCCAAGGCAAATGCTCATTGATGTCGAAATGCTTG
The DNA here is from genome assembly GCA_902168425.1 of Peromyscus attwateri. NCBI lineage: Eukaryota > Metazoa > Chordata > Mammalia > Rodentia > Cricetidae > Peromyscus > Peromyscus attwateri. The sequence goes on along the minus strand of CABHPP010001549.1, from coordinate 23,716 downwards.
TGCAGGTTCTGTCTGGGATGGCCCCGCTTGGGGGCCTTGATGGCCGTGCTGGACTTCTCGCCAGTGGCCTCCATGGATGTGGGTAGCAGCTTCAGAATGTGTCTGTGGTGGGGGCCTTGCTGGTGGGTGACTTGTGGTGGGCTCGGGAGGGTCTTGTTCATGCCTTCCTCCCCACTTGTTGAGCTTGTGTTGTCGGGGACTGTCCCTTCCTGGATGCCACTGGGTACCTTTGGTCTAACAGAGGCAGTAGAGTTGGATTCTGTTGAGTTCATGCCTAGAAGAAAGAGTAAGGAGGGGGAAGAGCTTTTCCATATTTGGGCATCTACACATTCTCTCCTGTCCCTGGTCAGGTCACACAGTCAAAGAAGACGTGACTGATGGAGCTTAAGATCAAATATTATTTTGCACATTTTCATAAAGGTCCTAACAGCATCTTTATATAAAAGATTTAAAAATCTGAATAGTTAAACTCAGTTCCTGGTACCCAGAACATGGGCATCCTCGGAGATCCAATGTTTGAGCTCCAAATAGCTTCTCCTAGGCTTCAAATACTAAGTGGACAAGTGTGTGTCTGCCACTAGTCAACCCTCCATTGATTTGATTCCGCAAAGAACTCGCTTCAATTAAACTCTCTGTGCAGTCTCCTCCTCTCTCACCTTTAGCTTTATTTCATGACTCAGTGGTGAAACGGAGCCTAGGACTAAGATAAAGAAAAGAGCTCAGGCCCAAATCCAGCCCTGCACAACAGGTCGGGAAATAACGGAAGGCTGGACCCTCCAGCGGCTGTAACCAACAGATGACACAGCTGGGGCGGGCTCTGTGGACTTCTGAGACATTTCCACATTAGTCGTCACGAAAGAGTGTGAGGCACGGGAACTGAGAGTCTCGGGGGACAGAACCTGGCCTGGGTCAGCCCCTGAAGCTCTCACACCCATTTCTTCTTTGCAAAGACGGTGGGGGGTGAGAGAGCATTCCCTGCAGTTATCAACGAAGACCAGCCATCGGCACACTCCACAGTGTGCTAGGACACGTAATTTACCTTGGCCGTCATCGCATAGAAACTAAGTGCCATGAAGGAGGATATGGCGAAATGTGTTCATTCTGTCTGAGGGTGGACTAGAATGCTAGGCAAACAGGGATACCACAGAAAGGACATGAAGTCAGGATTGGGGGTGGGGGAGAGTTAAGTTGTTCTTCTCCAGGTGTGAGGGCTGGTTATCTTTACGTGGATTTCAATTCACTTGCTTTCTGAAGTTTTTAACTTCCCTTCCTATGATTTGGTCCTACCTTGGACAACAGTCCTTTTTCCTTCCAGATATGATGACAAGCTCCCCCTTACTGTCTCTCCCTCTGGCTTTGTCTAGCCTGGATTAACTCCATGGTGCATAACTTTTTAATCTGAAAGAAACCTTAAACGTTTAAAATCACTCATTTACTCACTCGGCCAGTTCGGAGCCGAGAGCTGAAGGGGTTAAGTGATTTACGTAAGGTCACACACTGTCCTTATTTCTCTCCGTTCTTATTGGCCGGTTTGATGTAACCTAGTTTTTTAGGTATCTGTTGTCTCCTAATAGAAACCTTCTGAGTTTAAATGTTTCTATTAAGTCCAAAGAAGCCAAATTTAATTAGCCACAAAAATGAAGGGCTCCCTTCTCCAAGGGATGGTTTTAGATTCAGCAAAGTGGAGAAAACATCCTTAGTTATAAAGCCCACTCTGCTGAGCTCAAAGCCTTCCTCCAGCAAGAAAGTCATGAGGTTTAAGTTACCTTGGGGCTCATAGGTGGAGGAAGGGACTTCATGGGATTCCATGTGCTCAGGGTGAGAAAAGAGAGCTGTGCCAGGGGGAGGTGGGGTTGTGCTGGAGGACAGGCGTGTGCCACAGACGTTGTCTGTCTCCTTGGTCCCCGGCTTGACCACCACCAGGTTCTGACCCAGACAGTCTGTGTGGGCTTTGCATTTCATCACACTGGAAGGCACGTCAGAGAAGGTACCCCGAGCACACTGCTTGCACCTCACATCCTCATTCTCCGTCCCTTTCTTCCGCACACCCCAGCCCACAGGGCACACTGTGTGGGGAGCGCAGGTACCGTTCGATTGATACATTCCAGGTGGGCAAGTGCATTCTCGGTCAGTCAAGGCAGCACAAGGAAATCTCTCGATCATCGGCCGTGGGCACGGTTGACTACAGTCATGGCATCTCTCTATGCCGTTCTCATGCCTGGTAAAGGTCCCCGCCGGGCAACTGCTGCAAACACGCAGGCTCACGTTGGTGCAGTGCTCGGAGACGTACGTTCCTGCTGGACACTTGTCACAGGTTAGCACCTGGCCAGTGGTACGGTCAACATGGCGGTACGTGCCCGTGAGACTCGGAGTCTTTTGTTCTGTCTGAGCTGTGATGGTGCTGAGGAATCCCAGCTGAAAGAAATAAGAGAGGGATCAGATAGGAATGGAGGAGGGTAAAGCGCAAGCCGTAGCAACAACGCCGTCAACATCACTATTCAGGATCCGGCTGGTACCGCATCAGCTTGACGTCAGAAACAGGGAGGCCTGTGCTGAAGTCGTCAGTTCTATACCACCTGCATGCCTGATGATAAACTTTTGTTTTGTTTCCTTTTTATAAACAGGCATACTTTTGACATTCTTAGTACGTGCCTTAAACAACAGAGCTGATGCTTTTTAGAATCAAACCGTGTCTGTCCCATTTCTGAAGGCCACAATGGATAAGGGCATATGCCTGCAGCACCCACTGAGGGATCAGTCTACACACTGAGCTGGGTCCAACAAGAACAAGTCAGCAGCCGTTTCATGCCTAAGATAACAACCTCGCCCAGCAGCCAGAGTTACACCAGCTTCCAGAATAATAACTTGGGGGACCTGGTGGGTGTGGTGGTGGTGGCAGCCGCGGCGGAGGCGGTGGCAGTGGCGCACGCCTTTGATCCCAGCACTTGGGAGGCATAGGCAGGCAGATCTCTGTGTTTGAGGTCAGACTGGTCTAGAGCGAGTTCCAGGACAGCCAAGGCTACATAGTGTGACCCTATCATGAAAAGAAAAAAAAAAAAAAAAGAGAGAGAAAGAAAGAAGAAAGGAAAGAAGGAAGGAAGGAAGGAAGGAAGGAAGGAAGGAAGGAAGGAAGGAAGGAAGGAAGGAAGGAAGGAAGGAAAAAGGGAATGAATATGGCTAATTCCTGGCTTCCGATATACTTTGTTTTTCTTCAGTCTGAGCCTGAAAGGGCGGTGGGGATGGTCAGGGGCAGGTAGTGGTTGATTTTCTCGTCGAGAAACTTAATGTCATCTTGGAGACTGAGACAGAAAAGAGCCTGCTACTTGCGGTGAATTCTGTGTCTTCCCTTGCAGCTTTTGGCTCTGCGCTCCTTTTCCTGCTCCTTCTACTTGCACAGCGAGCGCAGACACCCTCTTCCGAGCCCAGCAGACGCACTGGGTGGAGGAAACCATCTGCCCAGTGGAGCCCAAGCACAAGATTAGTGTGGTGCCTCCACTCCCACATCTTAGGCTCAGAAGTGTGCACCCTGGGGAGATACACAAAGCTCTAGGAAATGGAGCCTCAACACCAGCCACCCCTACCCAGGGCTCTGATCCACAGAACCACCCCGGCGTGCGCTTGTGGCTGGCTGCCCACCAGCCCGGAAGAGGATTCAGACTTGTGAGTCTAAGATGGGAAATGATAGGTACTGTGCCAGTCCCCTGGTGTCTGACTTGTCAGAGGCCACCTAGCAGTGTACAAAACCCACCCCACCCCACCCCACATCCCCTACGCTCCATAGCACACTTGCTCTATTTGGACTTCTTGATTTCTCGGGGTATAGGGGGGTTGGCAGTTGTTAGTTCACTGTGAAGGTATTTTTCTTTTGAGATAGAGTCTTACTTTATAACCCAGGCTGGCCTCAAACTTGTGGCAATCCTGTCTCAGACTCCTCAGTCGCTGGGGTTGCAGGTATGAGCCACTGAGCTAGGCTAGTTATTTTTGCTATTTTTTTTCCAGTTGGTTTTGTTGATACAGGCTGCCAATATGCAACCCAGGCTGATGTCACACTTGCAATCCTCCTGCCTCAGACTCCCAAGGGCTGAGATTACAGGTAGGCAAAACAATGCCAGGTTGATTTATCAGTTCTGAAGAGACTATAATATTGATCTATAAATTACCTCATATAATTCTATCTCCTACAAACAGAGTAAAGGAGAGCGTGGATTAACTGTGTCTGGTGAAGTGGAAAGAGGAAGAAACCAGTGGTACAGAAGCAGGCACTGGGCTGGACACAGATCACAGGGCTGCCTCTTGGCCAAGGAGCAATGGGAGGTAGGCTCCAAGCCCCTCATTTTTGTCTCAAACAAGCCACTCTGCTTTGCAAAGCTTAATCGGGCTTCTGAGGGAGGGTCCGTTTACAGAAAAACTTATTACTAAAGCAAGGACTACAGGAGCCTCTATAGTCTCTTCCGATTCCAGACAATGGCTAATTTCACTGTGCCAAAAAACTGGGGAAAGCATCCCACTGGATGCCTTTTCCTCCCAGAGGCTGAAATGGAGGAAGAGACAGGCACCTAAGAAAAGTTATTCTCCTAAGGGCTTCAGTCAACTAAGATGTCCCGATCTAAACAGAGCTTTCCCATCGGGTGTGGAAGCACTTGCCTGTATTCTGGCACTAGGGAGGCTCAGGGGAGAGGATCGCAGGATCCACACTGGTCTGGGCTACATGAAGAGACGTTGTCCCCAAACAAAACAATATCCCCTTGTGATGGAGCACGATTGTAAACTCAGTACTTGAGAGGCTGAGGCAGGAGGATCACGAGTTCAAGGCTACGTCCTCGACTATATGGCAAGTTTGAAACTAGCTTGAGCTACCTGAGAACATGTCTCTAAATATATAAATAAATAGTGCAACACACACACACACACACACACACACACACACACACACACGCACACACACTAGCCTTGCCCTCTAACCTAGATCAAGTGAAAGACAGTATGTAATGATAGCCCCAGCACAATATAAAAAGATGATAGTGAAAGATAATACTAGAAAAAAACAACACTGGAACAGGGACTCTAAGTCATTGACAGGTGCTGGATAATGAGAACAAGAAAGCTGAGGCTGGGGCCTGCCAACCACAACCCTTGATTCCCCACTCTGTGTGGACATGGATAAGACAGATCAGAGGGGTCTACAAAGTCTCAGGCCTCAAATACGGCACTAAAATTGCCTGGGGAGAGTAGGAGATGGCTCAGATGTAAAGTGTTTGCCACACAGGCAGGAAACCACAGTTCAGATTACGAGAGCCCATGCAAAGAGCAAGGGGGTGCAGCGGTCTACCTGGAGTTCCAGCGTAGGAAGTCAGGGGATCCCTAGAGCCAGCTGGCCAGAGACTACCCATATCAGCAGCTCTGGGTCTGACTGGGAGCCGCTGCCTCACTGAATAGGGTGGAAGAATAATTGAGGATGGTTCCCACATCAACCTCAGGCCTCCATGTGCACATCCACCCACACATGTGTTCACACACACACACACACACACACACACACACACACACACACACACACGAAAATGGATAAAGAAAAAACAATACTGCCTGGGATGATTTTTGAAACTACTTTCCTACGTCCCACCTTATCTCTGAGATCACTGTGAATCGACAACAGGGTGAGGAACTGATTTTGTTTCGCTGTTTCTTGTCTTTGAGCTCTCTGAGTGTTTCTGACATCCAGCTACGTTTTGGACCCCTGACTCTACGCCAGGACCCCTCTGGCTCTAATATTCTTTGATCCTGAGCCACGTTTTGGACACAGCCCAACCGCACTATCAGAATCATCCCCTCCATCTCTACCCAACCTGGCATTGTTAATTACCTTGATATGGTTCTCTTGATATTGCATTTTACCACCCAGAATAAACATCCTTGTAATAATCCTATCAGCTTGGAACTGCTCTGTGCGCATCGACTCGTCCCCAGAGAGAGTCACTGTCAACGTTGGTGGCCACCTTCCCAGGCCCTTTGCTGAGCATTTACACAAAATACACATACACTCGAGTCAGCTTCTCTGTCTCTTGTTTGGGTTTGGTGTTATATATGCAAAGGAAGAGCCAACCACCCCAAAAGTCTGGAATTTCTTTTTTACTAACTCCTGGTACTCCATCACTGAGGTCCGTCTGTATGAACGTACAAATCACCTCATTCTAACCCTTCAGCTTTCTTCCACAGAATGAGTACAGGCCCGAGAGCTGGCTGAGCTGTGAAAGGCTAGACTTACAACCAATAGAATGGGGCTGCCTTGCTTTAGAGGGTCTTCCCGCCGAGGCTGCGTGCACTGCTTCCTTGTGAATAGGTCAGCGGCCACTTTTCTATCTTGCTTACTTCCCTCTTCCCCTTCCTATGTCCCACCCAGATCCCCTTTTTTCTTTCTTCCTCATTCCAAGAAGCCGACACAACCAAAATGCTCAGTCTTTTGAAATCCAAAATGCAATCAATAACCTGAAACCCTCGCTCCATTCTCTCGTCCTTAAACAATAGAAAACATCTACACACATAAATATGTGCATGTACATATATGCACCCACGGGTGGACTAGGCTAGAGACGAAGGAAGAACTGCATAAAGATTGTGAAAACAGGAGGCATATTCTTACCCAACCTGTCTCAAAGTCAACAGGATCTTGGATTGCTCGCTTATTAGCAGGTTGGACTAGTAGTCAATCAACCCTAACCTTCTGTATGTTGTGATTTTGTCAAGTCCCACCATTCTTATATAGCCTTTAGAATTCTTTCTAGACACCTAGATGCCAAGCAGATGAGCAAGCGGCCCATCACATTTCCTGTTTCTGTCCATCGTATTAGTGCCTAATTACATAGTGTCTCGTAATGTTGGTTGGCAGCCTCCTAAGTGTATATACTTATCTTCCCTTAATGGTTATAAGCAGCTCAAGGCTAGGGACCGCCACATAGACTACATTTCCTCACTTGCTCAACTACCTAATGAAGACTAGAAAAATAATAAGCAAAGCATCCTTCAAGCCAGGGGCCAGCAAAGGCAATCCAGCTGCCATGCCAGCTCTTCTTATAAACAAGCTTCCTAGAATCCAGGCACCAATGTTGGAAGCACTCATGGGTGCTTTCATGCTACTGTGGAAATGCTGAAAAGCTACAACATGCCCAGAAACCTCCGTGGCCTACTGTTATCATTTGGCCCTTTACAGACAAAGTCTGCCAACTCCCAGGACGAGCATCCAAAGAAGTACCGACAATACTGAAACCAGAAGCTCATGGGAACGCCCCGGCATCCCACCCCCCATGAGCTTCTCAGTGAGCACTGAGTTCTCTCTCTCCCTCTTTCTACACCCACTCTAACACACACGCTCAATCTGATCCTTTCACACCCAGCTGAAAACTCTCACTTCCCACCTGACATCCGATGAAAAGCAAAATCAGCCAGAGAGACAAGAGACTTCCTTCTGGATGCTCTCCCTGCCTCCCATCCCCAACTGAAAAGCCCTCCTCTGTTTCTTCCTTTCCCTACATAGCTGTCAACATTTTCTACTTACACGGTTATCTACTTGTGTGTCTTCCCTGGGACCTGCAATGCAGGAGCAGCATGTGGACTCAGCATCCACTCACCGGACCACAGAACCTCTCTTCCCTTCGTGAAGAGAAGCGATGGTTGATAGGAACCATTGATACTATCCAAATCCTCAAGGACCTAGTTCATGGTCTATCTGACAAGGACTTGTTGATTAAAAGGGTGAATTTGCAGACCATAAATAATTAGAATTAGTAAGTTAAAGGGTAGTGATGGAGGATGTCACCAGCAGTTAGAAACCCCAAACCCCTCCACCACGGTGCCACAGTATTAACTGAAGATCTAACTAAAGCATGCTGGTTCCTTCATCATGAAAGCTAAGAGTTCATTCACCTCCAATGACCCTGAGAACATTACTCTGTCTTAACAGAACTACAATTGGCTTATAAGAATTGATTTCTTCATGGTACTGAAAATAAAAAGCTAATATAATAAATGGTTCAAATATTCCCCTCTCGTTTAAAAAAAGAAAAGAAAGGAAATCACCTCTGTGCTTCAGATTACATGCAGTATAAGGAGCTTAGATTCTCTCTGTGTTATTATGAAAATTCCATTTATCCAAGGATGAACTCACTTCACCAACAACAGTGGCTAGATGAGGTAAATATCAGCATGCAGTCCCAAACTGCGTATTTGGTAGAAGCACTACAAGAGCTTATTGAATGATTAAAAACTTCAAAAGGAGACAGAAACAAAAGCCAAGTGGAAAGCTGTAGTCAGTTTACATGACTCACTGGGAAGTCTCCCAGGGTCTCACTGCTCATGCTGGTGGCTTGTAGCACACCTGTGATGTGTCACTGTATTTTACAGCGCAGAGGCAGGCCTAGTTGAAGACAAGAAGCACCCGGACGTGTGAGAACACACGTCAGAATGTTGACATCTACTTGTTCTTCAACAATTTCCCTTCCGTGACCTTATCCTTGAAACAAACAAGAGATCTCTTGTAGTTTAAGGGTTATAACATTCATCCCTGTGTGTGTGTGTGTGTGTGTGTGTGTGTGTGTGTGTGTGTGTGTGTGTATGTGTGTGTGTGGTGTGTGTGTGTGTGTGTGTGTGTGTGTGTGTGTGTGTGTGGTATATGCACATGTGTGTACAGGTGTCCACACCCATGGTGAGACTAGAGGAGAATGGTAGTGTCCTGCTCTGTCTTCCCTTTATTGCCCGGAGACAGTCTCTCCCATTGAACTTGGAGCTTGCATGTCCACTAGACTGGAAGCCAGCAAGCCCCAGCAATCCTCCTGTCTTAACAATGCTAGGGTTACAGGTGCACATAAGGTCACATCCAGTTTTTTGCATCAATGCTAGGGATTTGAACTCGGGTCCTCACCCTTGTACAACCAGCATCTTATCCACTGAGCCACCTCCCCTGCCCCAGACTTACTTTCGTTCCCTATGAAGTTCTAATAATAATCGAATGTAAAATAAGCAAAGTCAAGACAGAGATAGACCTGCTTTTCCTTATGAACAAGCCGGAAATTCGCTCTGGAGTTTGCTGTAGAATCTTTTAATTCTGTATAAAGCCAGTATTTTTTTTTTAAATAAGAAATTCGGTTACTATAGAGACTGTAAGGTGATCAAGTTTCCTGAGAGGATGACTGAGACATATGCTAACAAATGGCAAAGGGTAAGATCCATGGAGAGCTGGGCAGCCCTCGGAACTGCTGACCATTGTATCTGGGGCATCGTTTTCAGTTTGTAATATCAACATACTGGGTGGTAAGAATTCCCCAGATTTGACGGTGGGGGGGGATGATAACAGAATGCAGAAAAAGAAACAGTTCAAGGATAAAGTTTCCACAAACCACACAGAATATTTCCAGTTATGTTATATAAACTTGGTTGGCTATCTCTCATTTCCTACTGCCCTCTCTGATAGGAAGGAAAGGAGGGAGGGAGGGAGGGAGGGAGGGAGAGAGAGAGAGAGAGAGAGAGAGAGAGAGAGAGAGAGAGAGAGAATGAGAGAGAGAGAGCAAGCTGCCCCTGTTGCCGAAGCAAAAGAAGCAGAGACAGTTTTGAAAGCTGGTGACTGGAGAGACTACCAAAGGCAGAATGTGCTGACTGCAGGAACAGGAGGCAGCAAGCTCAGGGGACACTGGAGAGGAAAAAAACCAGGAAGATTTCACCCAGGAGCTGTCTTCTCAGAAACCTGCAGTGCAGGAGACACTGTACACACAGCACTCAGTCACTGGACCACAGAACTGGCTCCAGCCATCGCAGCGGCTGTTCCTCTGTCCTCTGCCCACTGAGCAGTGCCAACAGGGTGCCCGCTGAGGAACAAATGAAGTGGCATTGCATAGAAGACAGTGGGAGACGATGGAAGGATGCTGCTTCATGATGACTGGGCATGTCCGGAAGAGCATATAAACCCAGGCCAAATCCACTTTTCCTGCCAATACAGCCACTGAGGCTATAAAGTGTAAGGAAAACCTATTTAAGCCTAGAATGTACCACGTAGAGCCTGATCTTCCAGGTACTAGCTGGGTGTGCTACTGTGATAATAAGAAATACAGATTTGGTCTCTTCCGGTGGTTCCCATCAAAGTGGGAAACCTCAAAGCAAGTGTGACAGGGTCCTTTGTTAATACCATGTTAATGATATGACGGGCTGGAGGCTCTGAGATGGCTCCACCAAGACCTGAGCGACCAGAAAACAGCTCCACCCCAATCTCCGAGGCAGGGAAAGGGGCTAAAGGTGAAGCTAATCACCAATGGCTAATGACGTAGTCAATCTTGCCTTCATAATGACACCTCCATAAAACCCTAAAAGGACAAGGTTCAGAGAGCTCGAAGCTAGCTGAACAGGTGCAAATACCTGGAGGGTGAAGTGTCCACAGTGGACACGGTAGCTCCACAGTGCTTCCTATTTGGCTGCCCTATGCATGCCTTCCTCTGTAACCTTTAGAATCCCCTTTATATAGAAGCGAGTGATAAACAGAAAGTGTCTCCCTGCGATATGTGAGGCCATGCTTGCTAGTTAACTGACCCCTAGAGGGTCATGAGAGCTCCGATTTATGGTCAGACAACCTGAGCACAGGTGATAACCTGGGTTTTGCCATTGATGTTTGAAATCAAGGTCAGCCATCACCCGTAGCACTGGATATCTCCAAGCACATAGGGTGTTGGATGCTAGTCTGGGAGTAGGCAAATCACTTTGGATTTCTTCGATCCTTCTATCCTGGGTGACCTTGGAAAGTGGCTCAAGTTCTGAGCCCTACCACATCACTTGTAAAATGGAGACAGCAATAGTAACTATTATTCAAAGTTATTCTGATAATTATTGGTTCATACAAAAAAAAGCATAGATAGCATGTCTGACACAGTAATTGCTGCATGATTATTAGTTTGGGAAATTATCGCCCCACCAATTTATTATTTTACTATACTTTAAGTCTATTTCCTTGAGATTAGACAATCTTTTAAAACATCTCAATTATATCTCAAATATGTGACTCCTGAAATACATAACAAAAACTGGAGATTTTTTTTCTTCTTATTTATTTGTGTATTATTTGTCATGCTGGAATTAAACCCAAGGTTATTTATGTGCTGGGCAGATTACATTTCCAGCCCCCAAATTCTGGATTTTAAAAAGGTGTAATCCAACACCAGCAGAGTGGCACACACCTGTAGTTCTAACACTCAGAGGACATCACAAGTTCAAGGCCAGCTTGATCTACTTACATAACTTGTTCAGGATCAGCTTGGTGTGCATAGTAAGTTCAAGGCCAGCTTGATATACACAGTGAGTTCAAAGCCAGTTTGGTGTACTTAATGAGTTCAAGGTCAGCTTGGTATACTTAGTGAGTTCAAGGCTAGCTTGGCCTACGTACAAACTAAGTTCAAGACTAGCTCTGTCTATCTACAAGGTAAGTTCTGGGCCAGTTTGGTGTACATAGTTAGTTCAAGACTAGCTTGGTATATAAAGAGTATTCAAAGTTCAGCAGGTATCTACAGCAAAACTGGCTCAAATAAGCAAACAAAACAAAAACTGCCACCTAGTTGCATGCCTATGTACACGGTGGTGCATGCCTATGTACATGGTGATTCATGCCTATGTACATGGTGATTCACGCCTATGTACGTGGTGGTTCATATCTATGTACATAGTGATGCATGCCTATGTATATGGTAGTACATGCCTATGTACATGGTGATTCATGCCTATGTACATGCTGGTGCACGCCTATGTACATTGTGATGAATGCCTATGTACATGGTGATGAATGTCTATGTACATGATGATGAATGTCTATGTACATGGTGGTACATGCCTAGGATCCCAGACGTTAGGATGTAAAGGCAGGAAGATCACAGATTCAAGGCCAGCTTGGGCTAGACACTGAGTTACTATTTAGGCTGATTTGCATAGGGAGTTCCTTTCTCAAAAATCAAAAATTATTTATTTTATTTAATTTAATAAAAGACTTTAATCCTGAAACATACTTCCCTGAACATAAAACATACTATATTGGCTTGTTTTTAAAGTATATGTCAAGATAAAGACAAGAAAAACAAAGGCTACTTTTCAAACAAACAAACAAACACTCAAGGTTCTGAGGATGTTGCTCAGCTAGTAGAGCTTGCCTGGCATGTGCAAACCCTCGAGTTCCAGGACCAGCACACACTATAACCCAAGATTCAAAATGGAGGCTGTTCAAGGTCAACCTGAGACTATCTCAAAGTAAGTTAGTTAATTCATTAAAATGAAATAAATCTTGGTTTATAACAAAAGAAAATCATAAGAAGAAGAGAAAGGATGTACAATTAATAATCTCATTTTCGATGCTCATGGCATAATTAAGTAAGGGTTTTTCCAGAGCGAGTTTCCCTAATCTGGTCTCACACAATATTAATGCCCTGGTCTAGAAACACACTAGACCCGTTTTTGTACAGCCTGTAGGCTAACAATGGTTTTATATTCTGAATGGCTGGGAGGTGAGGAGGAATAATAAATAGTGCCAGTGAAAACTATGTGAAATTCAAATTTCAGTATCTACAAATAAAGTTTTATTGAAACACAGCCAGGCTCACTCTTTGAGGCATTGTCTAGGGATGCTATGCCCACACAAAGGCAGAATTGAGTAGTTTCTTCAGGTATCATAAAAGTACTGCCCAGTACTTTACAGAAAAAGTTTACTGATCTAGTCTAGAGTTCAGGAAACATTCCCAGAAGGGCACAACTAATTTATCAGCCAATAACTGACTCCAAGACTCTACCTGAAAACGCGAATCAGCTGTGTCCAGCATTCCCCTGCGTGTTTACCCACAAAATCCTTTATACACACAAAACGTACAGATAGCCTTCTTAAGATAACACACTTAGGAGCTTCTCACTACAGATAGGACACCAACACCCAGAAGCATCAACAAGCCCAACAGTCAAATGATAAAAATTACAAAATTCAAAGTTATCAGAATCCTTTATATTATCTGTCAAAATGGGGGGAAAAAAGAATATTCTCACACCCAGAAATGAAAAGGGTTAATCACACAAGCCTAATATTTCATGTTATTATAGTAATATTAAAAATAGAATATAGAGCTGGTGAAACGGATCAGTGGACAAAGGTGCTTAACTGAGCCTGGCAGCCTGGGGACTTCTATCCCCAGGACCCGCAAACTCCGTAAGTTGTATCTGACCTCCACCTATGCGCTGTGGCATGGGGATGCGCGCACACACACACACACACACAAAATACATAAATGCCATCAGGGGAAAAAAAAACAAATAGAATGTAAAGCAATGCCATACATAGATAATGCGAACTTATAACCAGAAAGATACATAGAACTAATAAAAATAAGGTTAGCATAACTTCTACTCAATAGTGAGAGACACGAGTCATTAAAAGCCAAGCACAGGTAAGTTTATGATGTCCCTAAATGACTAAAACATCACTGAGACCACCGAAGGTCCTTACCTATCTGAATTAGAAAGAGGATAAGTAATTTGCAATGAGAAACTCCAGTGCTGGCAGGTTCATGGGCTAGAAAGCACATTTGTGGGTGGCTGGTGGCATTCTGAATTGATTGTCTTCCTAAAAACAATCTGGCAACCTGCAGCAAACGCCATAAAACCACTCATTCGTTTCCTCTGACCTGGCAATGCCACTTTGGGGAATGCACTGGGCGGGGGGACCCTAAAAGGGGGCAGAGTGTTGGTGTGTACAGAGATGTCTGTTCCGCCGAGCGCCGCGGGCTGATGATGGCAGCCCAAGCCCCTGGCGACAGAAGCGATGGCTCAACACACTTTTGGACCTGCACAGTCAGCTATTTTTAAATGGCAAGGTAAAGACCTGAGCCGATGTACGTCATAGGCACCTCAAACGTACTTAATAAACATCCGAGTCTTGGAGGTCCAGTCCCATCCACCCCTCCCCAGCCTGTCCTTCCCATCATAGACTGTTCAATTTAGGAACCTAGGAGTCCTTCCTTCTATGACACCGCCTGCCATTCCCATCTCACCACCAATAAATTCTCCAAGATCTTTAATGCTGCTGCCCCCTGTTTCCAAGATTCTTCTTAATCCAGGCTCTACCAAGGCTTCTAGAGTGATCTTAGATCTGAGAGTGTAACTCAGTGGTAGAGTTCTGGCTCAGTATGTCCAGGGCCCTATGTTCCATCCCTCAACTTGAAAAACAAGTTTCTTTCTTTTTTCTTTTTTTTCCGTATTGTTTGTAGCCTGATGCCCAAGAGTAGTTGGCCAATGCAAAGTATACTCAGGGCAGGGAGGTGGGAGAGGGAGACAGAGTTAGATAAGAAAGGAGGTAGGAGTAACCTGGAAGGAGCTCTGGGAGTGGGTGATAGGACCAAAATATCCCGAATGAAATGCTCCAAGAATTAATTAAGACATTATTATTCTTATTATTGTTATATGTTTGCAAGCTGGAGAGACACTCAGTGGTTAAGAGCACTTGCTGCTCTTGCAGAGGAATTTGGTTCCCAGCACCCACGTTGGTGTCTCGAAACTGTCAGTAAGTTGAGCTCCTGGAGATCGGATGCCCTTTTCTGGCCTCTGAGGCCACCTTCACACACACACACACACACACACACACACACACACACACACCCCAAATACATGTCTTTAAGGAAATGTTTCAAGCCATATTGTTAGCCAGCCTCTCATGAACTGAGCGATGCTGTCACACCTTCCAGGGTCCCACATGACACAGTCCTGATGCCTCCTCCCACTGAACTCCCACTGCGCCCTTTCACAGAGCCCCAGCCATGGCGGCCGGGGGTCACAGGACACAGACTCTGTCCTACATACACTTGGCTATTCCACATAGGGCTCCCTCCCACTGGAACCCTCCCCCTCCTGCTCTGTGGTGATTACCATGAAACATCACCCTTTCTGTGAGCTCCAAGGGGAGACCACAGATAAGCCTTTCCCTCCTACAGTCTAATCATACCTGTTAGTTAATAGACGGTCCTTACATTTGAATAAATAAATGAAAAGCACAAATATACATCTGTAAGGGAAAGGAAAATTACTACAGAGAGAAAAGAGGGGCAGAAGCAAGTGCAAACACACTTGTTGGACTGTTCTGGAAACCCTGTGGCCTTTGCCTTTAAATTTCCTTGACTTGGTGCCCTGCCTCTCCTAATCCTGGTTGAGCAGAGCTAGCCGTGTCTACAGTGAAATTAGACAGGGGTCTTGTCACCAAGGTTCTTGGGAGACCAGAATTCCAACCTCCTTTTCAGGATCAACAATCAAGTCATTTCCTCCCAGCTGTCATCTTTCTCCGGTCTACCGAGGCACTAGTCTACAAACGTGTATTTCAAAGCTCATTTAATTAGCACAGCTCCCAACCCACATCAGAGACAATGCTCTGTGCAGTAGATGGTGATCAATAAAGAGACCTACAACTGGTCCATGGACAGAGGAGACTGGGGAGTGCCCGGGTCTAAATGGGACCTCTAGACCACACCACCCACCCACAAGGCTCAGGGGTCTTACAGAAGTGGGGAGGAGAAAAATTGTAAGGTCCAAAAGGACAGTGTGACTATGGTTAAGCAGTGTTTCATAGAAATGACAAGCCATGGCATACGTGAACTCACAGTGGTTGGAACAGCCTGCACAAGACCTGCACAAGATCAAGCCAGCCGAAAGCTTTTGTGGACAGGGGACGGAGCCACGCAGTCTCACCCCTAGCTGAGCACCTATTGGCAATTGATGGCTGTTTGGGTAGGGAGACTCCATTTTCTTCAGGGATGGGGCTCCTGGCAGGCTGGACATGCTGCAGTAGCTGGTCCTACACTTACGCCCATGCAGGTAGCCTTACATGGACTCAGCAGGTTTAGGAAAAGTTCACAGCAAATTGGGAGGTAAAAGTGATGGGGAGGGTGTGGGAGCAGTTGGGAGGGGAGGGAGTGGAGGGCTGTGGATTTGATCAAAACACATTATACGCGTGTAGGAAGCTCTCCATGTCTTCTAACAGCTTACTTATGAAGGTACCTCCAGTCATTGTGGGAACCTACATGTCACATTGACAGCATTCGTGAGCCATTCAAATCATGGAGTCAAATCCACTTCTCAGAGAGCTGAAATGAAAAGTGAACAAATACTAGTCACAGCTGGTACAAGCTGTGAACTTATCCTGCACAAATAATTGGGCTGACAGTGAAGACGCTACCCGGTCCTCGGGTCCTCAGAATAAGTGAGCAGAAACGGCACTGTGAGGCAGAACCCACACCACACTGTTACTCACTAAACAAATATTTTTTAAAATGACCCAGGCAGCAGGAGAGCAATGTGCCCATTCCCTATTTATAACACTTCAAATTTGCAGGAGTGTCTTTCCATCTCAACCATGGCACCACGGCCCGTCAGAGTCACACCATAGGAAAATGCTCGCCCATGTCTCCACACCCTCCCCTTTCAACCCCCTCACACCATGCTCTTACCAGGAGTTTTGGCAAACCCTCTAGGCACCATCATGAAATTCAGAAAATAAAAAGGGCATGCTCAACTCTGGGGTAAAATCATTCCCTTTAGAGGACACAAACATAGGGTATATTGAAGTGAACCTGTACCCGCCCCTTGGCAGAGCTGAGTGTATGAAACTGTGCTGATCTAGACGTCATTCCTCTCTCCAGACCGAATGATGGGCAGAAGAGTCAACTCTATCAAACCTCATTCTGTAATCTGCAAAAATGGTACTAAGTCTGCGACCTGGGGACTTGGAAGACGTATGCTGTGGTGCCTTATAGAAGACTCGATGAAGTGGAAAGTTCAATAACAAGGGCCAGTCAGATCTTGATAGGAACGGTTGCCAGCCATTAGCCTAGCCCTCCTCCGAAGGCTGCTAGCCCAGAAGCTCCACTGAATGCACAGCTGCTCTCTTCTGAGTCTGGGGCACATGAACATCCTCCATGTTCTCTTCCAAATCCATTAAGCTCCTGTTCCTTTCCCCGCCAAACAGGAAGATTTGCAAATGGTACCAAGCAACAGAGCCACCACATCCTTCTGGTTGCAGAAGAACAAGTGGGAAGTTATATAGATATTAGATCACTGGCGCCGTGTTTCAATTTGGACAGTCACGTGCTTCTCCATGCCTTTCATTTGGTTTAGTCTAGAGAAGTGTCATGCATAGTCTTCAAACACCCTGAAGAGAAGATGAAAGGACACGGTGCAGCACCCTGCCAACTTACCCAGATCCCGCTGCATCCCACACCTCCCTGAGAGCATTCTGAGCACAACTTTCCCAACACTACAGACATGTTGTCTCCAAAGCCAGCGCACTGACACCACACCAGTATGCACACATGACTTCAGCACCCTTCAGCGACAATGACTGCACACCTGCCTTCAGTCAACACCACGATCATCAGTCCCGCTCTCCATCAGCAGAGGCCCTACCCATACTTCTGGACCGCTGCCAGCTTCCCCCAGGTTAATAACCACTGCCCAACCAGGTGGCAAGGCTCAAGTCAATTTAGGATGCTGTTGATTTTTAGGTATTTGACAAATATAAACACTGGGGAAAGTCAGTGTTTATTCATGATCTCGCCCCAATTCCTAAAGAACCCAAGCTCAGCGGCTGCTAATGCAGTAGCAACGAAGCCCAGCCTCCTGCCGACACTCAATGGAGATTAAAAATGGGGACCAAGCTGCTCCTATTAATGGCTTTAGGGGTCATGCTGTCCATCAAACCTATCTGCATTTCGTGGTCCAAAGGGAGTTGACTCCAAATGACCATTGGACAGCCGCCAAAGCTCTGAGATAATCTGGGCTCTTCTCGTCACAGAGAAGAAAGCACCTGAGTTTGCCAAGAAGTTGCTGGTGGTGACCTGGCATTACCGCAGTGTGCCAGGCCTGTGTGGGGAAAGAAGGCCAGCAGAGTATTAGTGTTTTCTGGAAAATAGGCAGAGCTGTTTATGCAAGGGAAAGTCACCTGATTCATCCCAGCCCCCGAATAGTCTGAGGACGCGTCTCACCATTTCCCGTCACCAAAAGAAAGAAAAAAAAAATGGACTTGACTTAGGCCAATTATAGTTTACATACTGGCTGAGTAAGCACAAAACCAATTTGCAGCTTTTCTACCAAGCTTCCCAGGAGGCTTTGCCTCTCTTCAAGATGAAGTCAAGTGCAAAGTCAAGGTGTGATGTCTCCAAACCCCAACCTCCAACAACTACAACTCACCAGACCCAGCCAACAAGCCACGCCCACTGCTGACCACTGGGGAAGGCGGCATCCCATAAACTACCCCCAAAAAAATGTGGCATTAACTATGCTTGCTCTACGTAACTTGGTAGACATTGTCCACGTGTGTAATGTAAGCAGTTGGCAGATCTGTGCCCATGTAATCACAGGGGGGGTCTTTTTTTTTTTCATTCTAAGTATACATCTTATTTGAAGAAATATTTTTCTCGTAGATTTAGCTTAGTTGTGTTAGAAATTCTGTCTGTTTGTCTGTCTGTCTGTTTGTTAGGGACTAGATCTGAGAGAGAGCCAGACATATACCTTTAGTCCAGATGAGAGAGCCTGATCCTATTCTTTGGTTTGGTTGTGGGGATAACTCATGGGGTAAAATCGGGAATTGTTCAATCCAGTACAAGTTCTGAGTTGCTTATTCTTCCTCACTCCCAATTTCCCATAAGTCAATTTCCCTACTAAGACTGGTATATTATTCCAAGATTGAAAAGTTTTCCAAAATAGAAGCGTTTTCTTCTCCTGGCTTTGAATCTAATGGTGAAGTTACATGCAATATTTTTAAAGACGTGAGCATTGCATTTGTGGGTCAGTCTGGGTCTAGCGTGCTCATTCACTGATCCCACCAGAGGGACACTCAATCAGTTCTATTGACAGCCACATGTTTTATAAGCCACAGAAACCAGCTCCGTGGCAAGGCTCTCATCCTTCTTCATCACCACACTTCCACGGCATAAGATGACACCTCACTCAGAAAGGGTGCACCGCGTGGATTTGATAACTAGTCACTTCCTCGGCGTAGGCTGTTCTTTCACTCAGCCAAGCTGTGTGGGGTGTTAGAGCAGTAACAGCTTGGGTTTCCTCCCAGCTCCACAGTCTAAGATGGTGCCCTCAAAGTATATAAAGGGGGGAAAGTCCCCTGGACATCGTGCTAGCTCTGATTCCATGTTCTGCCTGAGCTTGTCACCAAGTCTTAAAGATCTGAGCCCTGACCCGACCGACACCCGCTCACACCTGCCTAGGCAGGTGGCCATGTACTGTGACAGGTGAAGATAGAACTCAGTAACAGCGGCCGACAGTAACACGTGGTGCTCTCTCGGCAGAAAGACAGCTTGATCATGTGTCTCACCGTTTCCCACCACCAAAAAGAAAAAAGATAGTGAATAAAACTGTTTCTCTTGGTGACGGGATACGGTGAGATGCCAACTGCCTAGAAAAAGGACAGATGGACAGAGAGTTGGACAAGATACTAAGTACATGGCCCTGTGTCTGGAGTCCTTTATTGTTTAAATTAAATTGTAATTATTCATTTTTAATTATTACTTTAATATTTTAATTATTAATTTTCTGTCTTTCCTTTCTTCCCTCCAGCTTTCCCATGTACCAACCATTTGTTCGCTCTCAAATTCATGGCCTCTTTTTCAATTGCCGTTACATAGATTTTATATGTGTGTATGTGTGTATATACATCATATATATATATTTCTTAGTTGCCCATAATTCTCATTCTTTATCTAGGGTTGGAGACCCATGAGATCACCTCCTTCCATGCTACCATGTCTGTTAGTATTGTCCCTGTTCAGATCCTGTTTAGGCAGCCATGTTTTGAGACTTCATAAGTGAAGCTTCCTTGACATTTCTAGGAAGCACAATCCCACAGCAGACTTTCCTGTTCCTCTGGCTCTCAGAATCTTTCCACTCCCTCTTCCACTGTGTCCCCTGCACCTTTGGTACAGGACTTCTCAATCTGGAGATAACAGTCGTTTCCCAAGCTTCAGGTCCAATGTCTTTAACAGCCTTGACTGGCCCTTGCCATCAGTCTGTATAGTCAAAACAAGCTCCCTAAAGACATGGGCACCTCTGACTGCATCCAGTGTTGCATGACTAAGTCCTCCTAGGACAGTCCCTAAACTACTATGAATCTGAATATCTCATTTCCAGAATGTTAGCCTGGAACATGTATGCTGCCTTTCAGTGTGTGTGTATCTTTCAAGCACGACATGGTCACCTCAACTCATCAACAGCAGAAATGCAAGCGACGGGAACAAATCATTCCAAAGGTCCTTGTGTAATTCTTATATTCTGCAGCTAACCAAGCCACCGTCTCAGCTCTCCCCCACGGACCCTTCTCCATCCTCACACATTGTCATCAAACAGTCTGAAGCTGTGGGGAACAAGCAGTGTGGCACATGGGTGAAGGAGAGTCTGAGCCAAGGAGTTCTACCCCAGAGTCACCACACACATGTGCTGTGACCTACAAGAGACCGGCAAAATCTTGGAGACTATTTTCTCCCCTGCAGAATGGAGGCAACACCTGTTTGACAGGGATGGTGAGATACTGTGTGTAAAATACCTTGTTGCTCTCGCCACATGTCCGTATAGTTGCCATACAAATATATCACGTTGTACGTCATACAATGTGTAGCTATATCAGAGTCTATAGTACGCTCCCTTTTAGCTTGTCATGCTAAAATAAATAAATAAGTATCGCAAAAATAACACTAACAAAGACTGCTATGAAAAAAAAAAGTGGGACCGGGGCAACTGAGAGATATCATGAGATGTTTCACTGGCATCATTATTTTCTTTAATCTAACCACACTGTGTGAGTGCAGGAGTCACCTCTCTACAGCCCCCATTAGTCTTCTAGGTACCTCACGCTATGTTTACTTGAGCTATCCTCCCTGGTGTCAGTCATTAACGTGGCCAAGACTACCAGCGGGGCAAATTGTCCTGAGATCAGCGTCACCAGATCAGTGTTGTACTCTTAACAAAGCCTGTCCTGATGACCGGCCAGGGCATGCGAAGTGGGATGAAAGAGAAGGTTATCCCACAGTTCCTGATGGTGCCTGGCGTACCCCATCAGTCACCCCTCTAAGCCATCAATTAAGTAAAGCCTTTTTGCTATAGTTACCAGAAGATCAAGGGACCTGGCCGTATTATCACCCAGAGATTGCATCTAAAACCCTTCGTAGATTTCACCTAACTGTCAAACTTACATTGTCAGGTCATGAGTTGCAAATCTGCTGTGCAGTTTGTGGGTAAGTAGAGTCTGAGAATCGAATAAAAGGAGCTGGGCCCTTTCTTGATTGGTTAAAGTACACATCTTTATAGACTGAGAACTTCAAGCACCTATTTCACTCTCAAAGTTTTAAAAAAGTATGAAAACCTACACACCGAGTGATAACTTAAGACTGAATGTGTGAACGGATTGTCGTGTAAAGCAGGGGCACACACCATGTGCCGACCAGATCTGCCTTAGAGGGAAACTCAGCAAGGGACCTCACTCCAGTCATTAGGGTCAGTGTTCCCATGAACTCTACTCTAAGACTGTCAGTTCAAGTTCATTGCCCTAAGGACTCTCTGACTGTTTGTTTCAAGGGTACAAACTTGGATTTTGCTGTTATTATAAATGGACAGGAAAAAAAGTCTCCTCAGAGATACTGAGATCGGCCTCATTATAAATGCTAAGAACAACAAACTTTTTTTAGTCTCTCTCTCTCTCTCTCTCTCTCTCTCTCTCTCTCTCTCTCTCACACACACACACACACACACACACACACACACACACACACACCCAAGAAAGGGGGTGGGGGGATCTGAGTGTAGGATGAATTCCCAGGCCATAGCAACTGCAATGTCTTGAAATGGAAGCAGTAGATCTTGGCTGGCCAGGCAGTAAGTCCTTTAGGAGAAGGAGACAAGAGGCCTGCCTTCCCTCACACAGCCCAACCATGAAAACAGGCTCTTTTTGTTTTTGTTTGGTTTTCAGCTAACCACCTTCATCCTCCCTGCAGGGATAAAAGGCATGGCTGGTTTATGATGGCTCAAGGGTTTGAATTCAAATTATCTTCCACCTAATTCCCCACTTGGCCCCAATGGTCGGAATAAAGGGACAGTCCCGGCAAGTTTTGGATAAGGGATGATGTCAGGGTTTAGTCTAAGTGATGGAGGACTATGCTCAGGGCACGCCCCAGCTCTGGGCGCTGAGGGAGCCCGCATCATCCTGCGTGGTGACATGCCTAAACACAGAAAAGGAGAAATAAGGATGGAGAAAATTAATCCTTCTTTATGTAGCGCTTTTCCCCTCCCCCTCTACTGGAGAGGCAGAGCGCCGGTTGGCTCTGAGCCGGTGCTTTGGAGGCGCCTGAGAATGGGTCTCTGGGTCCCTTGTTTTTTTCTCTCTCTTTTGGCGTTGCAGAAATCAGGACCCATCCGAGCCAAGACGGAGGAGAGAAGCAAGGAGGCTAGAGCAAGGGGCGGCCTGCTCCCTACTCCGGAATGCCCGGCGCGCGGAAGCACGCAGCGGTTGCTCGTGTCCGGAGCGCACCGGTCCCGCTGTCTCCACTGCGGTAGCATCCGGACATGACATTGCAGCAGCGACAAAGCGGCGGCCACAACCGGCCACTGGCAACTGACACGGACTGTTTGGGCCTTGCACCACGCGGAGGGGCTGGCAGCGGATGACACTGGGGTGAGGCTAGGTGTTGGGGTGCGAGGTAGGCCGAGTCCGGGGCAAAAGCCCTGAAATGCGCAGGACTCCGGGGCGGCCACCTCTCGCGCTTCCTCCAAGCAGCCAGATTGCAAAAAAAATAATTCGCTAGCACTCCCCAGCCGTAGCTCGCCCTCTATTCCCCGCAAAATGATCTAGTATGAGTCCCCCTCTGTCTGGCCATTTCCTTGTAACCTTCCAACCCAGCTGGTCCCACCGCGCGCCCCAGGCACTACGGGCCCGGGGACCCGCCCCGCTCCCGTACATCGGCTCGAACGCAACCGCCACCCTAGGGTTCCCTCGGATCGCTCACCAGGAGAAGGGAGCCGGCGACCATCGTGGCTCCGACTTGGCCGGAGATGCGGCTGCCAGAGGCGAGGGCGGTGGTGCTGCTTGCCGAGGTCCCCATGGCCGAGCCTGGGGCTCGCAGGGGCGCCCGGAGCGCGCGGCCCCACGGCAGCTGGAATCGGTGGCTGTTTCTGCCCAGCGCCGCATCCACCGCCGCCTCCCGGGCGGGGAGCCCATCTACCTCCAGCAGCCCATGTGCACTGCAGCAGCCGGGCGGCCGGGCGGAAGAGGGAGGCGGCAGGGGAGGCTCGGGAAGGCGCTCAGCACCTGCCCAGGGGCGCGGGTGCCCGGGCGGGGAGAAGCAGGCGCGCTTGGAACCCGCGCCTCCCGGTGCTCTCCAGCGACAGCGGCTGCGGAGAACCAGGGAGCAGGG
This sequence comes from Peromyscus attwateri, assembly GCA_902168425.1. Lineage (NCBI taxonomy): Eukaryota > Metazoa > Chordata > Mammalia > Rodentia > Cricetidae > Peromyscus > Peromyscus attwateri. Next base: position 263 of record CABHPP010001549.1, on the reverse strand, counting down.
CTGACGGAGACACACAACTTCCCATAGCGAAACCTCCAGTCACTACCAGCTACTCGCCTCCTCCGCTGCCCAGACCGGCCGGCGAGGGACTGAGTCGGGTGGCCACTCAGCTCGGGGACACACGTGGTGGCGCCGAAGGGGCGGAGAACCGGCCCTTTGTGATGTCACCCGGGAGGAGGCCGGGCTCTTTGTGCAGATGGAGAGCTCAAGGCGTTCCAGATACCGAGGGGAAGGAAAGGGTGCCCCTTGGCGTTAGCTGGAGG
>CABHPP010001548.1:20493-40780 GCA_902168425.1 Peromyscus attwateri | reverse complement strand
GCCTTTCTTAGTCTATAGCTTTTACTGTTAATTTTAGTTAACCTGTATATCTGAATCTCTAGGCAGGGAAGAAACTGTTCACAGTAGATACTGAAATAATATGTGTTAAGTCACAGGTGCTGCCCTGTAGAGGGGATCAGCTTCCTTCTATCCTGTCTTGTACCTTCCCGGAGCTGCTTAAATTACTGGCAAGTAACAGCCCCAAGGCAGGATGGGACAATGGGATGAACTTCCTAGATGCCTACTTAGATCCCATCTGCTTCCTTCACTAACCTGCTAGGCTCTGAGCCTCCTACTCTGTAACATCTATAAATGAAGTGATTCCCTTTGTTCTGCAGGATCCTGGTGGTCTCCTGTACCAGCTGCCTCTGCTTCAATTGGCTGGTGTGATTAAAGGATGTGATTACCAGAAGTCCATCTCAGTACCAAACCCTGGGAAGAATCTTTAAGATTTAGTTAGTTAGTAAATCTATATAGCCACAAGGACAAACAGCATGCTCTAGCTAGAATCTATCTGAGCTCAGGTCTGTTTTGGTAAATGCAGAATTGAGTTTCCTCAGTGAGAAAGGAAAATTACTCTAACAGAAAACTATGATCTTTATTATAGATAATTAAAGAAAGACTGCCTAAGTGACTCTTCTCCCAAAAGTCACAGCCAGGAATAGCAAATGATACCTTTAGATATTTGTTAGTTAATTTGAGGTAGGGTGGGACTACATAGCTTTGGCTTAGCCTGGGGTCAGGTTGACCAGGCAGTCTTGTCTACTTTTTGAGAATCTCTTGTAGCTCAGGCTGGCCAGGAACTTACTAGGATAACTTTGAACTCCCAATCCTGCTGCCTCAGTCTCCCTCCTCAGTGCTGGAGTACAGACATGAGCCACCACACTTTATTTGTTTGGGTTTGAGTTTTTGTGTATATGTGTGTAAGTGGAGGCCAGTGGTCATTATCAGATGTTTTTCTTAGTCCCTGTGCCCTTTTTTTGTTTTTTCCTTTTGAGGTGGGGTCTCTTAACTGAACCTAAAGCTCACCAACTGACTACATCGACTGGTCATCGGGCCCTAAGAGTCTTCCTGCCTCCCCAGTGCTGGAATTACAGATCTGAGCCACCAGACCCAGATCCTCAGACTTACAGCTCCCCAGCACTGTTCTGTTATTTGGTGTTTTGAGATGGTCTCACAGAGCTCAGACTCATCTCAAACTTACCTCATAGCTAAGATGGCCTTGATCTCCTGATCACCCAAGCACTGGAATTATAGGGATAAGCTACCATGCAAAGCGTTTCTTCCTTTTTTATCACATTGTTGAGCCCAGCACTCAGTCTGTGTTGATTTCAGTGGCAAATTTGCAGGACAAGGGCTCACGTGGCTCAGTCATCATGTACCTGTAATCCCAGCATTCCAGTAGCTGTGGCAGGATTGGAGTTACAGGCAGGCCAGCCTGGGTTGCATGGAGAAGGCTTTGCCTCCAAAAGAGAAGGAGGTGAAAGAAAAAAGGAAGAAGGGAGGAGAGGAAAGGAATGTGGAGGTAAAATGGTAACTCCCAACAGTCCTAGTTCTCCAACTCTGCCTCCTGTACACATTCATGACCACTTGCTGAGCCTCCATGCCCCTGGTAGCCCTCCCTCCCTCCTGCCTTTGCTGTGAGGAGCGACTTAAGTCCCCAGAACAGAGTTTGAGAGCAGTAAGTGTGGGACATGGTGGGGGGAGGGCTGCTAATTTTAGCCGGGGGTTCTCCAGCTGGCACAGTTTCCATCTTGAATCATTTCCACACCCTGAGCTCTACTAGGAGATCCCTCCTCCTGGGGCCTTCCCCATCCCCTGCTTTGGTGTGTGCCACAACAGTGCCCAGGAAAACTTTGGCTGAGTCATTTTATGGATTCCCTCAACAGAGAGTTGGGTGATAGAAGATGACGCTTCCAGTCAGGCCTGTGGCATGTTACCTTCAAGAAACTTCCAGAAGAGCAGCTTGGCGCTTGTTTTCTTTCCCCTCTATAAGTCTATTACCCCAAAGCCTTCTGAGGACTTGAGGATCCGAGTCACCGGTCGAGTTTTTGGAAAGAGGAAAATTAAGCTCTGCTCCCCAGAGCCTCATGCATTGTCATGGTTACCACTGACCCCGGCTAGCACAACTCCTCTAGCCTCCTTTCTCCCCATCTTTTAGCCATATGCCTTTCCATGGGGAAGAGAGCATTTAGGGAAAGGGAACAGGCGAGATTCCAGTATCTTTAATGGCCTGTTTAATTTATTTAAATTTAGGAGAACCGCAGTCTAATCAGACAGCAATTAATTCCTTCTTCATTAGGGGACTTCGTGTGTGCCTTTTGCATATGGATGAGCCACAGGGTCACACTGTCCCTCTAAAGAGAGTTGTTGAAGGTGAGAGCAGGAAGTCCTCCCAACACGAGTTCCTTGCCCTTCTGCACCAAATGCTCTTTCCTTCCACTCTCCTCTGGCAAGGGCTCCAGCCCTGTGGGGAAAGCTGGAAAGGTTAAGGAGGCTTAGCTTACCTTCCCCAGAGCCCTTCCCTAGCACAGCCTGTCAGCACCTCACCCTGCACCTTTGGTCTCCCGGCTCTCACCCTTCTTTCCCATCCCTCTGGGTTCTCTGGGTGCACTGTGTTGACAGCCCTCCTCAGGAGCCGTGATTGCCTCAAACCTCTGATGGCTGGTTGTTACTCTGGCCCCCTTGCTGCTTTCCTCTGGAGCAGTCTGTCCTAAACATTACTGTTGTCTTGAGAAATATATTCCTTCCTCCCCATACTCATCATCATGTGCCTTAGGGGCTCAGCCACACCCCTCAATATACAGTGCAGCTCCCCAGCATCTAAAACATACATGCCAACACACACACAGACATCCTATTTATATAAAACACATGGAGGCAGGTACAGTCCAGGCAGCCCACACTGCGCTCTTGGATACTATATTGTCTCCTGCTTCCTGGGGCTACCCATTTCCAGGGAGCAGGTGAGGCACAGATGGGGGGGGGGGGTGAGCAAGACCTAGGTGGTTACCACAGCAACAGAACCTAGCAACAGCTGAGAAGCTGATGTGTGGGCTTTACTAGGGCTGTTAAAGAGCCAAACCTAGAATTGGGACCTCAGAGGTGACTGATCCCAGCTGGGCAGCCTGTGTTCCCTCCCCAGACACACCCCTTGATTCCACCCCCACACCCCAGCAAATGCCTTTCTCAGAATGGAAAAGCTAATGAGCTAACCACAGAGCTTCTGCTGCAGCATAGCTTTTGGCGGGCAGTTGTGGGTAGGGAAATGTTAAGGAGCAAGGATGCAAATAAACCAAATAGAGCCCTCTCTCCCGTGGCTCAACCGTTCTTTCCCTCCATCTTTCTCTCCTTTGACCCTTTATCCGCTGGCTTAGCTGTCTTGCCCAGTGTGGTGACTCATGCCTGTAATCCCAGCACTCAGGAGGCCAAGGTGGGAGGATCTAGTATCAGCCAGCCTGGACTACAGAGTGACCCTGTCTCCAATCAATTTGTCGCTTTCTGGCTTGCCCATTGCCTGACCTAAGAAATGTCCCCTTTTCTCTGTCCCTTTTCTCTTGGTCTCTCTTGATCCTCACTAAGAAGGAGCAAGCAAGCCACACTCCTGATGCCAGTTCCTCCTTCCAGTCCGTCCCAAGTTAAGACGTCCATCAGCCTCCAGCTTCAGGTCAACAGGCCTGGTGACAGTGCAGTCTGGAGAAGTTCCCCATCTCCCTTTGTTTACCATTCTTCCTGCCTGCCAGTCCTGTGTGTGTGTGTGTGTGTGTGTGTGTGTGTGTGTGTGTGTGTGTGTTTTATAAGGCAAAACAGGGGACTTCATTATCTTGCAAAGGCTTTATTTGAAAATTTTGAAACTTACATCCCACAAGATTATCACCACGAGAAGAAAGAGATAATACAAAAATATATATCACAGCATAGGAGCCAGGTCGGAGGGACGAGGGAAGTGGAAGAAACAACGAGAAAGGGAAGAACCTGAGGAGAGGAAAAGGGGGAGAGGCAGGAGAGGGAAGAGGAGACATGAGGGGACCCAGGAAGAGAAGGGTGGGTGTGGAGCAGAGCTCTCAATGGCCGTGAGCCGGCTGGCTTCAGTCCCTGGCAGCCTAGGTACAGTTAGGGAAGAGCAGGGCGAGGAGGACCTGTTCAGGGGGCTCTGAAGTCCATAGAGACACACACACAGACAGCCAGGACAGACAAGACACGGGACTTGGGAAGGAAGGGAGGACATGGGAGTCCCTTCTCATGTGCAGCAGGTGACTCCCCCAAACCCATATTTCAGATGACAGAATTTAGCAATTGGGCCTCACTACCCCCGTCCCTGTGAGGAGCCCTCAGAGTAGTGCCAGTGCCCTTGGGATGGAAGGACAGTGAAACGGAAGGCATGGAATGAGATGGGGCCATGACAGACAGCACGAGGAGCCCCTAGCTCGCCTCCCACCCACCTCCAGGGCAGCATGCAAGGGCCACAGAAACTAGACCAGTGGGTGCTGATGAGGCAGAGTGAGCACTATGCCATGTATTGGGCCAGAAATGCACATCCCCGGCCTGAGATGGGCACAGAAAATGCAAAGGGGGTACAACATGTGTAACAAGGGGGAGAGCTAGGAGCCAGCTGAGCAGACGCGGACGGGGACACGAAGCAGAAGAGCAGCATGGAGAGCGTGACCGTGTGCTATGGCCTGTGAGGGTGGAGGTGAGTGTGCAAGGCTTTCATGTGAATGTGCAAGGGTGGGAATGGGGGAGCCCCCAAACACTGGAGGGCAAACATGGGCTTGCCCATGGGGTCAGTGAGTGTTCCAGGTGGTGTGCAAGGGCAGGAGCTGGGAGCCCCCCACCATGGTCCCAGTTCCCCACGGTTGCCCCCCCCCTCAGTGGATGGTGGCTATGCCGGCCACTTGGCCTCCTGCTTGGCAGCACCCCAACATGGGGGGGCATCACAGATTCACCAGGGGAATCCTGAGAGGAAGAGGGAAAGTGCATAGTCAGGAACCAAGGAGCAGGCTGAAGCAGAAGGAGAAGTCCAAGACAAAGGGTACTCAGGGTTGAGAGGGCAGAGCTTGACTTAAAGGGTGGCAGGGGGGTAGGACATGGCGGGGAGGGGCAGAAAGTCCCCTTCTCCCGGGAGAGGAGCTGACAGCCCCCTTGAGAGGCCCAGGAACCAGGTCAGGAAGGAGAGTCCTGGACTGCAGTGGGGAAGACCACCCACCCCGGAAAGACCCACCGAAGGTCTGGAGACCTAAGTTGCCTTCCCTCCTCACCCTCCCATCCCATTGGCCCCTGCCCTCACCGGTTCAACTGGAAGGCTGGAGCCCCCTTGGGCTGGGGCATCCCAGGCCGGGGTCCCCCTCGGGGCTCCTCATGGTCAGGGGTGGGGGTAGGTGAGTCCCCGAAGGCCCCCAGCACAGTGACTCCAGCAGGGGACAGATCTGTCAGTGGTTGCTGGCTCTCCTCCTGCCTCAGGGCACCTTGCTGCCCTGAGGGCCTCCGCCGCTTCTGGCTGCGGTCCCAGCTTGAGCATCAGAAGGAAAGAGGTCTTTTCACACACTTGAGTACCCTCTATCTTAGGCCAGCCCACTGGTCAACCAGCTTCTCCCTCCCTCCCTCCCTGGCACCTCCAACTTCTCCACAGTACCGAAACTGTCCTCTGAGACCATGCACCCATCACGCTACTCCTTCTGCTTCCCTCCAAACGATCTTCGGAGAGCCACAGGCTTAGTGCCTCCTCCCCACCAATACAAAGCCCCTGAAAACTGCCACACTGATGCCCAGAGGAGCAATTCCTCTCCTCTGCAGGTACCTGGCAGATTTAGTTCAAGTTCAAAGTCAGCTAATGACTTGGGCACCTGAGTCTAATGATTCTCTCAGTAAAGTGTGAAGGACTATGTGACCCACTATTAAATGTGTACAAAGAAAGTTCCCGATTTCCTTCCTCCAGGACAGAAGCCCTCAGAAAGCGTTCTGCAGCCTGGTTCCGTTGTCTCCATCTTGGAGAGCTGCCCACCAAAGTCCCCGGTATAGATAAATAATCCCCCTCCCTCCCACTACCCTTGTATTTTTCTGGAGGAATCGGCACTGGTTTCTCTCAGTCCTCCTCCACTCCAATTAGTTTTTTTCAAGCTCTTCCCTTCATCTGTGATTTCCTCCTCCGGTGAAACTGCTGTCCTTGATCTTACCCTCTGTCTAGCCTTTACAAGCCTTCAGACATCTCTCTCCCCCAGCTTACCAAAACTTGAAGATGATGCCTGTAGCCACAAGGACGATGATGATGGAGATGGTAATTGTCACGTAAAGCTGAGGGTCCACACCTGATGAGGAGGGAAGACAGTGTTGGGAGGCCTGAGGCAGGCTTGGAGGAGGGTGTGGCTGAGTGCTGCTGTGCCAATGCACTCTGCCTGTCTACTTCTCTGGACTCTCCCTCTTCTTCTTCTTCTTTTTTTTTTTTTTTTTAAATCACCGACTTTCTCCTGAGCTGTCAGCTCTTCTATTTTCCCAAACATTACATGTACCAAATCTTACACATACATGTGATGAGGATGAGGCTCCAAGGTCAGAGAGAACTATCCTCCTGTATAGAAATGGGGGTAGAGGTATCAGACGATCTTCCCTGGCCCAACCCTAAGCCACCATCCAGCACAATATGTGCTAACACACTGCCTGGTGGCCACCTTCTTCCATGGCACCCCTCTACCTGGAACACCCCATTCTGTTTTTAAGGTCTATCTCACATGTAAATTGTTTGATCTGTCCTGATCCCCAGGGTGAAACAGTCTCTCACATCCCTGTTTTCCTAACAACGTGCTGTAAGTGCTTCTTTCAGGGTGTTTATTATGTTGACTCATCCCCACATGTTTACACATCTGTCTTCAACAGTGGACCTGAACTCCTTCAGAGTGCAGGTAGCATCCCCACCTCTGCATCCTTGCCAGCCTAGAACCTAGTGCATTTACTGAAGACACAGATAAGGACTCAATTTCGGCAGTTCAGAGTCTTCAACCACCCTCCCCATCCCTCACATCCCTACCAGCCTTGCTCACTCACCTTCCCCACGCCCTCCAAACAGGAAGGGCCTCAAGGTAGCAGGTGTTTCCCCAAGGATGAGCCCATCTCCATCATCCCGCATGGAGTCTGAGTTGGGGTGCGGGGTAGCCAGCCCATGTGGGGCTGCAAAACCATAGTCCAGGGGCAGAAATCCAGGATTGACCGAGTTGGGGTCCCCTCCATCCTCCCGAGATACTGTGGGACCCCACACAATAGCCCAGGGGTACTGAGATGAGGGAGGCCCCTCCTCAAAGCCTGATGGGGTGGCAGGAGGTGCAGTGCCTGGCAGAGCTTGCCGACGTGATCTTGGGACCCTTGGGGACCGGCTTGGTGGAGGAGCCCGCTCCCAAACACACACATGGCGAGGGGCCGAGGGGCCACCCCGGACGCAGGGGGGACGGGCTGGGGCTGGTGGGGATCGAGGGGAGGAGCCCTGAACGGGCGGTGGGAGGGGTAGCAACAGCAGTGGCCAGAGAGGGAAGAGTTGGGACAGCAGTAGAGCAGGCCTGTAAGAAGGGAGAAAAAGCAGGTGAGGTCCAGGCCACTGTGGGCTCACACCAGAAATCTTGGGTACCTCCCTCCAGGTTTCTCTGCCAGAGCAGGTGTTTGTTAGGAAGACCCTGGCTTCATTTTGTCTCTTCCTAGGGGGCCAGTCCTCCAGAGGCCCTGAGTTGGCCTAGGCAGAGAAAGGGCCCAATTCCCCAGGGAAAGTGGTCTCCAAGCTCCCTCTGCTGGGCCAAACTTACCACATTCTGCACTCCGTATCTGAGGTCTTCCTCAGCTGTGACCCAGATTTTCGGCCTTTACTGGAGGAAAAATGAGGGTGTCACAGCTGAACCTGCCCTGTGTGCTCCCCAGCTCATCCATCCACCAATTCTGCCCCTTCATGCCACCACCCCACCACCACGGCACAGTTACCAGCCACGCTGCTGCTTCCCAGCATCCACTGCTTTGTAGCATCCTTTCAGGGGAAAACTCCCTAAAGTAGCCCCCCGCCCCACCTACAGCATCCCAGATGGGTTCCTGTTACCTCCTGGCCCCAGTGTCTGTCTACTCTTGCCTCTTTGGCTTCCTTCCGTCTCACTTCCTCTGCCCACAGCTTCAGGCTTCTTGGATCTTAATTTAGAGCCAAGAACCTTGTGATTCCCTGAGCACCTACCGCTAGGGAGGGAGTTTGAGAGTGGGGGAGGGAAGGGGAAGTCAATCTTAGTGCCTGTTGGGGGGTGGAGGGGCGCGAGAAGCCCCCTCACCTCTTGTAGGGCCAGGCACTTCTCTTGTGACAAAACCCAGAAGCTAGCTGCCTTTTCGGAAAAATGGGAGAAAATGGTAGGTGGGAGAGAAACTCCAGAACATGATCTCTGCGCTGGATGTCTAACCGTCCAAATGCACCTTCTGAAAGAAGGTGGAGCTCCAAGGAAGCCACCCCCTCAACTGTGGCTCTTCTGGGCAAAGTCCTAGGAGAGTCTGGATGCTGGTTCCGAAAGGAAGTGCACAGTCTCCAAGCTGAGGGTGGTGAATCCCAGGGGGCTGGGGTCTCCAGAGGGGAGCATGTGACACCCTGTGTCTACTGGATTCCTAGTCTCTATGTGCATGTTGAACGCTACCAGAGAATCCGCCGGGGGAGGGAATGGGGTGATGGACAATAGGTGTGAGGGGTGTTAAGGGCTGAAAGGGAAAAGGTTGGTCAAGAGTAGAAAGAAAGGTGAGCAGCTGGGAAGGGATGGCGAGGGAAGAGGGGCTGCAGAAGAGTCAGAGGACGCTGAAGGGAGAAGAGGACAGGGAGGAGAAAGTGAGCGAATCGGCAAGGGGGGCGCGGATTGAGGGGTCTGGTCAGGACAGAAGCAAAGAGAGAAGGGAAAAGAAGCGATGGAGATCGGAGATGAGGGGAAAGTCATTGAGATAGAAAAGAACATGGTGTTGAAGGCAAAATCAGAAAAGGAAGGGACGGGAAGAGGGCGGGGGGAGGAACAGCAAAGATGGAGGAGTTAGGAATTGTTTCTTGAAATTTAAAGGGATATGGAGACAGAGCTGGAGGCCAGGTGAAAGCGAAGGGAAAGGAAAGAGATAGGCCCGGGGACTTGGTGAGAGAAGGTTAGAGAAGGGAGGGAAGAAATGGTAGATGAACCAGTGGAGCGGATGAGGGCCCAGAGACACCAGTGGTCCGCTGACAACAGGACCCACCTGCCCCTGTCTGCTACATCCCCCGCCGCCAACGTCAACTCCAGCCCCTTCACACACACACCCCGTACCCCTTGGTCACCCCCTCCAGGAAGTCCGCAGTCCCCGAGCTGGTGCGCCACCCCACCCGCTTCGCGCTCCTCACCGACCTGTTGTGCGCAGAAGACGAACTGGGGGTGGGGTGGGGGAACAGGGCCCCATCCCTAGCAGAGCCCCCAAGCCCGCCAGTCCCACAGGCCTGCACTCCCTCCACAGGGCTGGAAAGCGGCGCGAACCAGGAAAAGATGAGCCATGGGATTCGGAGGGAGCACCCAGAGCGGAAAGGGGACCTGAGGCAAGAGGATGCTCGAAGCTGCAGGATGAGCTAAAGGCGGGATGGAGGCAGCCGCGGAGACGCGGACTGCTGCACCAGGAGGTTCGGATGAAGTCGGGACAGCGGAGGGACGGAGGGCACGGTGGAAAGGAGCTCCTGGTGGCTGGAGCCCGACAAGGGACCAGACCAGGAGGGGCGGGAGGCGAAGGGCGCGGAGCTGGCACTGGGGAGGGCAGGGCCCGCTCCCTCTGGGTGGGGGCGTTAGGTCCCCCCCCTCGCTCACCTGCATGCCTGGCGTAACGGCGCGACGACTGCAGGCGCTCGGAGCTGCGCGGGGCTGGGGGGTCGCAGAAGCGGGTGGGGCACCGGGCATGGTCGGGAGGTTTGCCTGGCAGCGAGGCGCTGGAGCTGGAGGGGGGCGGGCGCCGGGGGCGCGGGGCGGCGGCGACGGCGGGAGATGCTCGCTTCGGCTGGGCTCGGCTGGGCTCGGCCGGGCTCGGCTGGGTTCGGCGGGCGACTAGGACCACTTGGTCTCCGCCTCTCCTCTTCGCGTCTGTAGGTCACGCACGGTTTAACCCGTCGCTTGCCACACTGCGAGCTCAGCTTTTGTCCCAGGTGCAAGCAAGGTTGAGGAGGGCAGCAAGGACGGGAGGCGGAGACCTCCAGTTCTTCGGGTTATGATGGCACGCTCCCCCTCTGCCTTAGCGTAGCTGGACACCCCATGATTTCTGACCACCACCCCCCCAAGCAGTTCTGAAATTCTGAGTCACCCATGCATTTGAGTTCCCAACTCTGGCCAGGGTGGAAAGGGATGGGAGTTCATGACCATGGATGAGAGGGCCAGGGAGGGGTAGGAGAGAAAACTGCATACACAAATTAGAGTGCCCCCAAAGCTTAATTCCCTATTTCATTTTGGCCCTGCTATATATAATTCATTCTCTCTGAAGCAACCCAAACAGTCCTTAAGTGGTTCGAGACCCATTTACTGTTCTTAGATTTTCCAAGGATATCAAAATATCCAAACCACTTACTGTGGCTTACAAGGAAGCCCTGCAGGTTCCCATCTCTAGGTATGTCCGATTTTCTTTCCTAGGGATTTCTGTGTCTCGGCTACAGTGTAGCTGACATGTGTCCCTAGGAGGCAATTGGAACCTGCCTCAGGGCTTTGCACCTGCTATTCCCTCTAGAAGCTTTTCCCTGGCCGTTCACAGATGGCCCGTACCAGTCTCACTTAGATCCAGTCTTCTGAGAGGCCTTCCCTGACCTCTTAAAACTCTCCTAACCTAGGCCATGGAAGTGACTCAGGGGGCAAAGGTGATTGCCACCAAGCCTGACTACCTGAGTTCTATCCCCAGGACCCACGTGGTGGAAGGAAGACTCCAAGTTGACATCAGACCTCTGAGCAAGACTGTGAGACACACACACTATAGAAAAGTAATAAAAAATTCCTGAGCCAGGCGGCAGTGGCGCACGCCTTTAATTCCAGCACTCAGGAGGCAGAGGCAGGTGGATCTCAGTGAGTTCGAGGCCAGCCTGGTCTACAGAGTGAGTTCCAGGACAAACACAAAGCTACACAGAGAAACCCTGTCTCGAAAAACAAAAACAAAACAAAACAAAAAATTCCTTTGACCCTACTTCCCCCCACTCATCCTTCTCCCTAAATTACTCCCCCACCCCCTCACCCCCACCAAACTTCTAGGAAAGCACACTCTCCTGTTTCCTTCCAACCTCCCTGCTGTTCTTTATTAGTCTTCCTGAGCTCTGACTTCTGAGGTGTTGGAGCCTCTTAGGGCTTAGTCCTTGCCCTTCTCTTTCCCTTTGTCCAGTGATCTCATCCAGTCCCAGGGCTTAAATACTCTGTAAATGTCAGTGAGTCCTAAATTTATTTCCATAGTGCCAGACTCACTTGTCCAGCCGCCCACTTGACATAGCCTCTCCGATGTCTAATAGCTGTGCAAACCTAATGTGACTCAAATAGATGTTTGGAACTATCCCACCCCAGTTCACTTCCATCCAGGGCTCTTTATTCTGAGACAGGACAACTCCTTGTTGTTCAAGCCAAAAAATGTTTTGATTTCCAGGTCCTTCCCTGTATCTGCATCACCAGCAAGCGCCACGGCCTCCACTGTCAGCACATGCCCCCTGCCCACCCTGTTCATCTTTCCTGTTAGAGTCCTGATCCAAGCTGCCATCTCACATCTGGAATCACAGGAGCTTCTTAGATGCTCCTTCATTTCTGTGCTCATCTTTTACAAAATGTTCTTTACAGTTACCAATAATATTTTAAAACCTAAAAGCTCTTCCTTTTTAAAATATTCACGGGCTGGTGAGATAGCTCAGCAGGTAACCAAGCCTAACAACCTGCGTTTGATACTCAAGACCCACAGGGTGGAGGGAGAGAACCAACTCCAACAAAGTTGTTCTCTGACCACCATGTTCTACGCACACACACACACACACACACACACACACACACACTCAATGTACATGCATACACTGAATAAGTACAATGTAAAAGCCACCAGTGTGTACTCCCTCACACACAATGCTTCTGCCAAATCTGACTTCCTGCTGTTGCAGAGCAGCAGAAGCCAGTCCCTCAGAATCCCTATACTCTGAGTCCCTCTCCCACCAATGCTTCACTACTGTCTCTGTTTTTACCTAGTTGGCTCTTTCTTGACTTTCTGATCTCCGCCCCAAACCTGAAGGGGTCTCCACTGTGTCCACGTTTCATCAAGGTTCCCGAGTCATCACTTTCTGGCCTGATTTCATACGTGTTTGCTGTCTTCCCGCGTACACTTGAGAGCAAACATCCCATTCATCACCTTCACCCTACATCCTGACCGCAGTGCTCTGTCACACGGTAAACCCTCCATCTTCACTGCTTGGTGAACACGGTCTGGGACCAAGCCCTGCCGGCTCTGGACGCCTTTCCCTCTCCCCTTGCTGTGCCCCTGTTTTTCCTCTCCCTCTCCTGCCGCGGTTGAGTCTCTGCTCTCATACACACCCCTCGTGGTCAGCCTCCTTCTTCTGTCCTTAGCACGGTCATTACCCTGGCACTCCCGCCTCTAGGAAGGAAGCCTGCTGTTGAGACAGGCAGCTACTCTCCTCCTTGCTGTCCCTGACAGCCTTTCATTCCAAGTCAAAACAGCAGTGAGCTGTGAGCTGCCCTCTCGGTGTCTCCTGGTGGCAAGAGAAAGACGGTGCACACCCGATGAAAACACAGCTACAGGGCGGTGTGAGGGAGCCCACACAGTTCCTGCCCCCTCCTAGGCTCCCTAGGATAGGCCCTAGTGCACTCATTGTAACCTGGTGAGGACTGCATTATCAAATGAATGCTCATTCACTATAATGCCTTGCACACGAAGCCTTGCATCGTGATCAATTGTTTTTAATATTTTTTTATTCCTCTCAACAAATGTTTGTTTATGTGAGACAGAGTCTTATATGGTCTGGCCTGGCCTTGAATTCACTATGTAGCTGAGGATAACCTTGAACTCCTGACCTCCTGGCTTCATTTCCTTAAGTGTTGGGGATTATGGGAATACAGCACCACACCCAGACATCAGCAAATATTTTTTTTTAACATAACTACAAGCTGGGTAGGGCACTGGACCAGGGCATCCAGTGAAGAGTAAGAACAAAGTCACCACAGTCTTTGTGAAACTTACAATTTGGTAAAGGAGACAAGAGCTATTGTGTGATAGGCTTGGGGTATGAGTCATTGGTGGAGCACGTGCTTAGTGTGTGCAAGGCTCTGCTATCTTTATTACTATTTCTGTACTCAGATAGTGTTCCCAGTATTTTTCTGGGTGAATCTCCTTCCCCAGGCTGGCTTTGAACTTGCAGTCCTCCAATCCCAGCATCCTGAGTACCAGTATTATAGGAATGCATCACCATGGCCAGTCAGATTTCCACGTTTTCCTTTTTAAGAAAATTTTGTGTATGTGCCTGTGCCCTAGTGCATGTGTGGAGGTCAGAGGTCAACTTACAGAAGTGGTGTCTCTCTTTCCATGATGTGGGTCCCAGGGATCAAACTTAGGTCATCAGGCTTGGTGGCAGGTACATTTACTCACTGAACCACCTAGCTGGCTCCATGTTTCCATGCTTCCTTTCCTCAAAAAAAACGCCCAGTGTCTCTCTCTCAGCTGATGGTCTTGCTGCTTTATTAAGAAAACAGAAGCCAGACGGTGGTGGCACACACCTTTAATCCCAGTACTCGGGAGGCAGAGGCAGGCGGATCTCAGTGAGTTCGAAGCCAGCCTGGTCTACAGAGTGAGTTCCAGGACAGCCAAGACTACACAGAGAAACCCTATCTTGAAGAAAGAAGGAAGGAAGGAAGGAAGGAAGGAAGAAAAGAAAGAAAGAAAGAAAGAAAGAAAGAAAGAAAGAAAGAAAGAAAGAAAGAAAGAAAGAAAGAAAGAGGCAGGCAGAGTAATCTTTCTCACCACCATCCCCCATCTTCCTGCACCACTGCCCTTCAGTAGACCCTGTCACCACCCAAAGTTGTCATCGGAGCAACTGTCCCTCCCTGTCCCGAAGCCTTCCTGTCCCCTCTACTTGACCATTGCCCGCAGTGTGCAGGCATGCTGACCTTTCTCCCACTATGAGGGGGCTTTCTCAGAAGATGGTCTCTACTCACCAAGTCCTCCACTTCTCCCCTTCTCTTTTTCTCCTACAAACTCAGATCTAAAGGGTTTAGGTTTGTAATTCACTGTTGTTTTTGAAACAGAGTCTCGCTACAGAGCCCTGGCTGGCCTGGACCACCCCATGTAGACCAGATTGGTCTCAAATTTGCAAATGATCTTCCGGCCTCTTCCTCACAAGTGCTGGGATTAGAGGCAAGAGGCACCACCCCCACTCTGTAATTCACACGCTTTGTGAATTCAGTTTATGAAATAGCAGCTTTCTTTATGGCATTTTCACGTATACTTCATTTCGGTTGCTTCTCCTCCATCTGCCCACCTCTCTTGCCCCTCCGCACTGTTCTGCCCCTTCTACTTTCATATCTCGTGTGTCCTATTATTCTCCACCCCCCTCACTTAAAGCCTTCTTTTTCCTGTCTTGTGGACCTTTTCTAGCTTCCTAGCATTTAGCCACATTTACTCCCACTACATGTACTTATTTAACAATTAGCAGCTAAGAGCCCCATCTGAGAGAGAACATGCAGTATCTGTCTTCTGAGCCAGAGTTATCTCAATTAATACAATGCCTTCCAGTTCCAGTGATTTCCCTGCAAACTTCATACTTTCCTTTTTCTTTGTGGCAGAATGAAATTCCATTGTTTATATGTACCACATTTTCATGACATCTAGGTTGATTCCACTTTCTTGATATTGTAAAAAGAACAACGGTGAACATGAATGAGCATGTGTCTCTGTAGCAGAATGCAGACTCCTTTGGGTATATACCCAAGAAGGTATAGCTGGCCCGTGCGGTAGTTCTAGTTTTATTGTTTGGAGAAGCCTCCACATTGATTCATACAGTGGCTGCTCTAGTTTATGCTCCTACAACAGGGATAAGGTTCCTTTTCCTCACGTTGTTGCCAACATTTGTTGCCATTTGCTTTCTAGACAAAAGCCATTTTGACAGGGGTGCGATGAAATCTCGTGGGATCTGGGGACTGAACTCAGTTCTTCGGGCTTGGCAGCAAGCACCTTTACCCGTTTAGCTATCCCACCACTGCCCTACACATATATGTGTGTGCAGGGGCCGATGCACACACGTGGAGGCCAAAGCAGGTTATTCGATGTCTTCCTCTATCCATGTCCACCTCACCTCCTTGAGACAGGGTCGGTCTCACTGAACCAGAAGTATTTTGGCTAGATTGGCTGCCCAGTATGCTCTGCTTCCCCCTCCCTGCGTCCCATCCCCCGTCCCCACTGGGGTTACAAGCATAAATAGTCATACCTAACTTTTTCTGTGGATGCTGGGGATCTTAGGTCCTCACCCTTGCAGAACAAGCACCCTTACTCACTGAGCCATCTCCTCAGACCCTTGAATACTTTAAAAATATTTATTGGCTGGGGCTGGAGAGATGGCTTTGCAGTTGGGAGCACTGAATGCGCTTCCAGAGGACCTGGGTTCAATTCCCAGCACCCACATGGCAGCTCACAACTGTCTGTAACTCCAGTTCCAGGGTACCTGACACCCTCACCAAGACCTACATGCAGGCAAAACACCAATGCACATTAAATAAATAAATACATAAATAAATACATAAATAGTTTTAAAATATTTATTAGCCAATTATACTTCTTTTTATTTAAAAAATTTTTTAATCAATAAAATGATTCCTAATGATATTCTAGTATACTCATAAATTAGTGCTTAGCTCAATCATCATCAAAGAGGCTTCCTCTGGCAGCTGATGGGAGCAGATGGAGAGATTCACAGCCAAACATTAGGTAAAGAGAGAGTCCAAATTGGAGATCTCCATCAGGTATCTCCCCTTGGAGTTTGGGATCCTTAGGGATCCCTGAGGAAGGATTGTAGGAGCCAGAGGGATGGAGGACACCACAAGAACATGGCCCAAAGAAACAACTAACCAGGGCTCATAAGGGTTTTGAGACCGAAGTGGCGATCATGGAGCCTGCATGGGTCTGTGCTAAGTCCTCTGTATATATGCTATGGTTATTAGTTTAGTGTTTTTGTGGGACTCCTAACAGTGGGAGTGGGGGTATCTCTGACTCTTTTGCCTGCTCTTGGGACCCTTTTTCTCCTACTGGGTTGCATCACCAAACCCTGATATCAGGATTTGTGCCGAGTCTTATTGTAACTTGTTATGCTGTGTTCAGTTGATATCCCTGGGAGGCCTGCTCTTTTCTGAAGGGGAACTGGGGTGAGTGGATCTAGGGAAAAGGGGATGTGGGAAGTGGAACTGGGAGGAGTGCAAGGAGGGGGAACTGCAGACAGTATGAGAGAAAAATACATTTAAAAAATTTATTTCTTCTATGTGGATGATTTACCTGCATGTATATCTGTGTACTCTGGTGCCTACAGAAGCCAGGAAAGGGCATGAATCCTTTGGAACTGGAGTTGCAGAGCCACCATGAGGGTGTTGGGAATCAAACCTGAGTCCTCTGGAAGAACAAGTCCTCTTAACTACTGGGCCATCTCTCAAGCCTCCCCTTGTACTTCTTTTGATATTCAGTTTATTGGCCCACTTACACTTACTGATGGGCAGGTTTGTGTGTGTGTGTGTGTGTGTGTGTGTGTGTGTGTGTGTGTGTGTGTTTAATATTTGCAGTTATTTATATACTCTAGGTAGACATTGCTTGTTTGAAGTATAACTGACAAAGCTGTCCTCCGATTCTATAGGAAAAAATTCCATCACTTTGTTGATTGTTTTGTTGTTCAGAAGCTTTTAAATTTTATGTAATCCCATTTCTTGGTTCTTAGGGCTATCTCCTGTTCTATTGGGATCCCACTTGGAAATCTCTTGCCTGTGCCTGTTTCTGAAGTGTGTGCTTTCCTTTACTCAGTGTTTCCAGTTTCAGATTAAGGTCACTGTCCAGTTTGAATTGTTTTTTTTTGTGCAGAGTGAGAGGCACAGACCTCTCACCTTTTGCAGGTGAATGTCCAGTCTTGCCAACATCATTTGTTGAAAAGGATATCTCTTTTTTCCAGTGTATCTTTTCAACACCTTTATATATAAAAAGAAAAGAAAAGAAAAAGCCAGATGTGGTGGTGCATGCTTTTAATCCCAGCACTCGGGAGGAAAAGGCAAACGGATTTCTGAATTCTATGACAGACAGGGCTACACAGAGAAACCTTGTTTCAACAACAACAACAACAACAACATTAGGTTTCCATGACTGTATGGGTTTATCTCTGGGTCTTTATTATGTTCCACTGTTCTCCATGTTTATTCTGCTCCCGCCCCATGCTGTCTCTGTCACTATGGCTCTGTAGTACAGTTTGAAGTCAGGTAATGTAACACCCCTGAATGTGTTCTTCCTGCTTAGAGCTGCCTCAGCTATCCATGGTCTCCAGAATTTCCATGAGAATCATAGCATTTTTTTCAAGTTCTGTGAAGTATGTCACTGGAATTTTGATGAGGATTGCCTTGACTCTGTAGCATGAATCTGATTTTTTTTTTTTTTTTGTCTTGTTTTTTGGTTTTTCGAGACAGGGTTTCTCTATGTAGCTTTGCGCCTTTCCTGGAACTCACTTGGTAGCCCAGGCTGGCCTCGAACTCACAGAGATCCGCCTGCCTCTGCCTCCCGAGTGCTGGGATTAAAGGCGTGCGCCACCAACGCCCAGCTGTAGCATGAATCTTAAAGAGTCTTATTAATAAAATCAAACCTGAGGCCAGTTATTGGGATGAACACTGGAAGATCAGAGAGCCAGAACAAGCCACAGCTATCTCACCTTGCCGGATCCTCAGCTGGTCTTGCTTCCTCAGACTGGAAGCCTCTATGTCCTCATATCCGAATGACTCTCAGCTGAACTGCTGCTAGAAGCCTGAATGCTTAACCAGCCCAAATGCTTCTCCAGGCCAAATGCTTCTCCAGGCCAAATGCCTCTCCAGGGCAAATGCCTCTCCAGGGCAAATGCCTCTCCAGGGCAAATGCCTCTCCAGGGCAAATGCCTCTAGTTTCTGGTCCTCACGCCTTATATACCCCTCTGCCTTCTACCACCACTCCTGGGACTGAAGGCTTGCTTTCTGGGATTAAAGGCGTGGGTCACCATGCTTGGGTGTATCCTTGAACACATGGATTTCTGCCTCTGGAATGCTAGGATTAAAGGCGTGTGCTACCACTGCCTAACCTTTAATATTGTGGCTGTCCTGTTCTCTGACCCCAGATAAGTTTATTAGCGTACACAATATTTTGGGCAACACAATACCACCACATTGACTCTGTAGATTGCTTTTCACAGTAAAGCCAGTCTACCAATCCAGAAGCGTGGAAGGCATTTTCATTGTCTAGCATCCTCTTCTATTTCTTTTTCCAATGTCACAAAGTTTTTCTTATAAAGATTTTTACCTCCCATAATTCACTATTTTGAATTGGTAACACAAGCACATATTCAAAGCAAATATAGAGTTTTTCATTTCCATTCCATCCATCATCCTTCAGCTCCTATCCCTGACCTCAGTGTGGCTCACTGTATGTAGCCTTCCAAAGTTTCTTAATGTATACAAAAGCAAATAGCACTATAAAATCTTTTTGCAGGGGCTGGAGAGATGGCTCAGTGGTAAAGAGTACCTGATGCTCTTGCAGAAGACCTGGGTTTGATTCCCAGTGCTCACATGGTAGCTCAGAACCATTTGTAACTTCAGTTCCAAGGGATCCAACCCCCTCTTCTGATCACTACAGGTACCAGGACATGCACAGTGACATTCATACATGAAGGCAAACAATCATACACATACACATAAAAATAAATAAACCTTTTTTGTTTTCAGAGCTGAGGGTACAACTCAGAGCTTGCCTTAGCACTCTGGTTCAATCCTCGGTCTACAAAAATACCAATGTAGTAATAAAATACCAGATGTGGTAGTGCACACCTTTAATCCCCTCACTTGGGTGTGCATGGCCTGTGCAGTTTGGCCCTGGCA
This sequence comes from Peromyscus attwateri, assembly GCA_902168425.1. Taxonomy (NCBI): domain Eukaryota; kingdom Metazoa; phylum Chordata; class Mammalia; order Rodentia; family Cricetidae; genus Peromyscus; species Peromyscus attwateri. The sequence goes on along the minus strand of CABHPP010001548.1, from coordinate 21,686 downwards.
CCCTGACTGAGATGATGAGGGAATGAAGAGAGAATACACACAAACACCAGAACAGAAAACCTGGGGTCGGGTGGGTTGTGTGCACTCTAATGAAGTGGTACCAACTACCCAACAACCTGAGCCTCAGTGCATTTAGTATGTACAGCACAGGGGGAGGAGTTATGTAGATGTAACAGTCTTATTAAATAAGAAACACAGAGCCAAATGCAGAGTTCTTTTGGGCCCTGTATAACCTTTGTAAATGACTCAGTTTTCTTTCCTGGTTCCTCAACTCTGTCCCATGCATTCAAGGCTGCCATTTGACATAGAATTAGGGTTTGGATATCACATAAACATTGTGTTTATATTGCAGCATATTGGCCTTCTCCAACAAGCTGATTCTGGGATATTTGTATACCTTTAGCCCTCCATTGATTTTTCTATGTTTTTAGCTTCCTCTTTGAACCACATTTGCCACTGCAGCTGTGCCCCGGGTTCCAGAACAGCATTTACCAGCTCTCGCCAGTCCTGTGGTATAATCTTATTATAAGTTGACCAGGAGTTTAACATTTGCTTTACAAATGGGGAATGCATGCCATAAGATACTATTGCCTCCTTAAACCTTCGTAAATCTAACATTTCAATTGGAGTCCAAATATTTTATGCATTCTCTTGACCAGGTAGCTGCTGTATGGTTACCGGATAAATTAAGGGTGATTGTGTGAAAACAGGCTTTCTTTCTGTAACTTTATAATCCAATCCTGAAACAATTTCACTGTTAATTTCTTCTGTCTGAATCTGAATTTCTCTATAATTCATTTTAACAGGTTTTTCTAAAGCTTTTATCCTGGCACTTAAATTGACTATTTTTTTTAAATAGTAAAATAAGTATAAGGAAAGTAATAATGTGCATAATCCCATCAACATTAATCTTCTCATATAGTTGTTCCATTTTCAGACTGCCTAAAATTTTATCAAACAAAGACCAATTTTGTTCCAATGTACACATAATACCCATTTTTTTAAAAATGTGGAAAAAATTTTTTCTTTTAAATAGTTTTTTCCTTTAAAATACCTGATATCTTAATTGACTTACCACGTCTGCGTAGTACAGTAGAAATCCGAGGGAATTTCAAAACAGCTATCTAGCGTCCAAGGTGTGAATCCAGAGAGAGAGAGAGAGAGAGAGAGAGAGAGAGAGAGAGAGAGAGAGA
>CABHPP010001548.1:0-20483 GCA_902168425.1 Peromyscus attwateri | reverse complement strand
AGAGAGAGAGAGAGAGAGAGAGAGAGAGAGAGAGAGAGAGAGAGAGAATAGCCACGAATTCTGGCTAAAAGCTTAAATCCAGCCACGTGTTCCCGCTTGAGCCGAGTTGAGCCTGGGCTCCGCCTTCCTTAAGCTCCGACCACGTGGTCGGCGGTTCAGCCGAAAGCAGCTCTATCTGCAGTTGCATGTAGCTACTGCAATTAGCGGTAGCTCCGGCAGGCCTGGGTTGTTCATAGCACCAGTGTAGCTCCGGGAGGTCGGGCCTGGGGCCTAGGCCACGCTGCCCATGCTGGGGAGCCAGGGAGCCGGTGGGCAGCCGAGCCGAGCCGAGCCGAGTCGAGCCGAGCGGTTTTTAATGAATTCTTGCCATGTGGGCGCCAAATGTAGATTTAACAGTCTTATTAAATAAGAAACACAGAGCCAAATGCAGAGTTAAAAGCCCAAGAGGTCAGAGCGATAGCTAAGAGCTAAGACCAAGACCGCCTTCTTACCCCTCGCTGTCACTGTCATCCTTTCCCTCAGAAAGAGACCTACTTCCTGTGTGTCTGTCTTTTTATTGACTTTCTGTTCTGCCTTCTCATTGGTTGTAAACCCAACCCTCCTCATCACTGCCTGTCTATACAGACCTCCAGGTCTTCTATGGTTGGCATTGAGATTAAAGACGTGTGTCTCCATGCTGGCTGTATCCTTGAACACACAGAGATCTGCCTGTCATGTGATCGGGATTAAAGGTGTGCGCCACCACCACCTGGCTTCTGCTATGGCTTACTATTAGCGCTGACCCCCAGGCAACTTTATTTATTAACATACAAATAAAATCACATTTCAGTACAAATAAAATATCACCATATTTCCCCTTTTCTATTTTAATAAAAAGAAAAAAGGAAAAAGTTATAACTAATATAAGAAAAACTATATATAAAAGTACAATAACTATATACCATATATACAAGCAATAAATACCTAAACAATGTCTAGTCCATTTGCATTTGACAAATTCAAAGAAAATAATTCCATTATCTATCCTATTTGGATAAGTCCAAAATGTACCTGATTCACTTTCTATCCTAACATATTACTTACAGAACCTATATCACCATAGAGTTAACTAGCCTCTGTAGGAGGTCTGTGTTGTGAGCAGTTTCAGCAAACATCCTGGAAGAAGAAGCTGTAGTTGCTGGATTTTATACACACTGTCAACCTTTGAATTCAGGCCACAGTGTTGTGGAATATTTCTTTACACAATGTGAAGATGTGTCACTGTGATTGGTTTAATAAAAAGCTAAACAGCCAATAGCTAGGCAAGAGGTATAGGCAGAACTTCTGGACAGAAAGCTCTGGGGAGAAGAAAGACAGAGTCGCCAGCCAGACATGGAATAACCAGGATGGGTAGAATGGAGATGAGGTAACAAGCACGTGGAAGAGCACAGACTTTAAAATATGGGTTAATTTAAGTTATAAGAGTTAGTTAGAGCGGACAGTGGTGGCGCACCTTTAATCCCAGCACACGGAGGTAGAGCCAGGCGGATCTCTGTGAATTTGAGACCAGTCTGGTCTACAGAGTGAGTTCCAGGACAGACTCCAAAGCTACACAGAGAAACCCTGTCTCAAAAAATAAATAAATAAATAAATAAATAAATAAATAAATAAATAAATAAAAAGAGCTAGTTAGAAACAAGCCTAAGCTAAGGCCGGCTTTCATAATTAATAATAAGTCTCTGAGTCGTTTTTTTGTAAGCTGGTGGCCCAAATAAAAATACAACTACACGTGGCACCCAATGTTGGGGCATGTATATCCACATAAGGCCTAAAAAAGCTAACAAAAATATTTAAAACGCACAGTCAAATGCAGCTTCCTGGTGACCAAGGTCTCTTGGGTTGACTTGACTTACAAAAACTGCCTGTGGGCTGGAACCAGCCACCAGTTCCATGCACTAAGCTGAGCCCCACTGGTGGCTGACATAGCAGTTTAAGATTTGTCTCACAAGATCAGAGAACATTGCAGATGCTCAGTTAAAAACCGGTCCAGATTTAAAAAAAAAAAAAAACTCTAACAGGTTACAGTGTGTTTAAAAAAGTGCATAGGCTTAAAACAAGAAAAGAAAATAGGTATAGACAGTCATAGAAAAAAATTATAAATAACAAAATAAAGTCTTTAAAGAGAAAATAAAATAATTTAAAAAGGATAAGCCATGTAAAGATAAAAAATACAGAGTCTGGATCCTGTGTGGGATTGTATTGACTTTAAACTTTTTGATTGCTGATGAGTGAACGAACAACAGCTGCTGAGAGACATTGGACTGTGGAAACTGCTAAATTAAACCAATTTATATATTTTTTAAATGTCTTAACTTCAAAATGGAAGTAAAAAAACATGTTGCATTGGGGAAGAGGTTATACTTTCGTTTCCACAGAAAACAAAAGGCTGTGGATTCATTCAAGGTTGATTTTATTATCAGGGGAGACCCCTGAAAATCCTGGCTACAGACATAAAGAAATAAACCTACGCTGGGCGGTGGTGGCTCAACACCTTTAATCCCAGCACTCGGGAGGCAGAGGCAGGTGGATCTTTGTGAGTTCAAGGCCAGCCTGGTCTACAGAGCAAGATCCAGGAAAGGCACAAAACTACACAGAGAAACCCTGTCTCAAAAAACCAAAAAAAAAAAAAAAAAGAAAGAAAGAAAGAAAGAAACCTAGAAAAACAAGACAGGTGATATCAAGCATAAAACAAACAAAAAAAATCATCTTTTACTGGCTTGTGTACAACGCAGAGTCCATACTTGTGTTAATGTAGATATGTAAGTTACCTTTGAAAGTTTGTGTGTTTTCAGAGAAAGTGGACAAGACACCATTGAAAATGGGTGGCTCAGGTGATCCAGCCTCTCAGAGTGCCTCTGTTGCAGTTTCCTCAGAGTTCTGCATCCAGAACAGCTTCAAGGCTGCTGGCTGAGGTGGTCCAGCCTCACAGGACCAGAGAAAACCCTTACCCTTTCCTATTGCACAGAGCCTGGAAAACAAATGTTATGGCTAGTTTTCCTGGACTTGACCATTATCCCAACTTTCTCATGGTCCCCCAAAGATGCCACTGCCCCCGGACAACAGAATGCAGTCTAGAGAACATGATGCCCACATTCCCAAGAGATTTGGTGGGTGATTTTTGGTCATTTGATGAGTTATGGATGCGTGTCATTGTTTAGGGAGGTTGGTTACAAATTGTTGTTGGTCATGGTTGGGAAAAAAGCTGAACAAAGGGAAAAGGGAAATAATAGTGCAGAAATAACAGGATATAGGGGTAGATTGTTGAGTCTACTTTTGAACAAACACTAGTCTCAAATATTTTACACTGGTATGGATTTTTGTACATTGATACAAACTTAAGGTTATTTTTGTTATACTATATGTGTGTGTGTGTGTGTGTGTGTGTGTGTATGTGTGTGTTTCTATTCTCATTTAAGATATTGTATCTATACAGCTCATTTAAAAATGTAAAGTTTTAGTCCTTGAAAGCTATTTAGGATAATAAAGAAATACAGATTAATAGTCATCTATAACAATCAAACTTATAGTCATGTTAGGTATGTTTTCAAGGTCATGCAGAGGTATATTTTAGACAGGTGCTCTTCAAACACTTCAGAGACCTACAGAATATGGCATTTTGTTGTTTAATAACAAGGCTTTTCATGACAGTGAGACACGTCTGCTCCTGGCAACACAAATTTACTTCCAGAAAGGATGATGGGCATTGAAGAACCCCCATATGGAGTTTGCCTTCTTTGTGGCAAAAGCTAGCCACTGGGCAAAGAAACTGCCCTTGCCTCAACTGCTGACAGTATGCTGTCCAAACTGGACAAATAGGACACAAAGGAAAGTGTCTGCCAAACTTTGCCAAGATAAATTAGAACAGTCCTTCAAAATTCCTGCTTCACAAAAAAGTCTGTCAGATATTCTAGGCCTGTAGGACAAAGATGGATGCTCCAGTGTTACAGAGGAACCCTGGGTGAGTGTCCAGGCAGCCAGATGTCTCTGTCATTTCTATAGTTTTGGAAGTTGCTTTCTCTGCACTTCCTGTTTACTCAAGTCATATTTTATCTTCTTGAGTCTATTGAAGACTAGATAGTTATAGTTTTACAGTTTTCCTTGTTACCAAAATCAAAAAAGAAACTTGCGTAGGAAATGTAAAGTTTTTAAGGTTAAGAAACATAAAAACTTAAGTTGTTTATCCAAAAAGACCTTTAAGGTCTAAAAAGATATTTTTAGGATGGTAATAAAAGTTATGACAAAAAAATGGTTTAAATATAAAACTTTGGACTATGATGAATAGATAATGGAGTATTTTCTCTAAATTTGCCAAATACCAATGAACTGGACACTGTAAATGTAATTCTTACCTGATAATTGTTCTTATTGTATATAGTTTTACTGTGTTAGAGTTAAAACCTTTCTTTTTTATTTAGACAAAAATGTGGAAATATTGTGGAATATTCCTTTGCTCTGTGTGAAGATGTGTCACTGTGAATGGTTAATAAAAAGAAAACTGACCAACCAGGGAGGAGGTACAGCAGGGACTTCTGGACAGAGAAAGTTCTGGGAAGAAGAAAGGCAGAATCACCAGCTGGATGAAGAGGAGAGCAAGTCATGCAGGAGGAGAGGTAAAAGCCATGGGTCACGTGGCAGCACGTAGCTGAATAGAAATGGGTTAATTTAAGTTATAAGAGCTGGTGGGACAATCTTATAGGCTGGGCTTTCATAATTAATAAGTTTTCCTTTTGTTTTTTGTTAGCTGTTGGCCAAAAGAAAGGTCTGTCTACACCATAGTAAGGCTTTGCAGCCCCTCTGAGCCTTACCTCTCCTCTTGACACATTCCCTCAGTTCTTCCTTGGCTTCCCACACCCAGGAGGCACAGACAGGTAGATCTCTGTGAGTTCAAGGCCAGCCAGAGCTACAAAGTGAGACCCTATCTCAAAAAACAAACACACAAAAAGATATCTCTGAGGCTGGAAAGATGGCGTAGTGATCAGGAGCACTTGCTACTATTCCAGAAGACCTTAGTTAGATTCCCAGCACCCACATGGAAGTTCACTATCATCTGTAACTCCAGTTCTAGATGATCGGACACCCTCTTCAGACCTCTTCTGACACCAGGCACACACATGGTGCACATACATACACTCGGGGAAAATACTCATACACATATAAAAATAAATCTAAAAAACAAAACAAAACACAGATTCAAAAATAGCAATAAAAAATCTCTCTTTCTCTCTCTCCCTTTCCCCCTCTCTCTGTTCTGCGGATAAACCCAGCAGCCTCACACAAGCTAAGCAAGTATTAAGAATACTTGCTTAGCACTAACATATAAACATATAAATGCTCTTGAAAATTTTTTAGACATTCCTGTGTTGAGGGTAGTGCTTATGTCACAGACCACGTGCGGAAGTTATAGGACAACTTCTGGGAGTGGGGTCTCCCTTTTAACTATGTGGATCCCAGAGGTCTAACTGAGGTCATCAGGCTTTTACCTGATGAGCCATTTTGTAGGCTCCAGTATAAATTTGTAATTGCTCTTTATGAAAAGATATATTTATTATTAATTTTTATGTGTATGTTTTACCTGCATTTAAGTGTACTACATCTATGCAGTATCCTCCAAGGCCAGAAGAGGGCATCAAATCCCCTGGAACTGTAGTTACAGACAGCTGTGAGCCATCATCTGGATTCTGGGAAGCCAGATCCAGGCCCTCTGGAAGAGCAGCCAGTGGTCTTAAGTGCTGAGCCATCTCCAGCCCTTAGTGTTCCATTTTTTCCTTTAGCCATGGCTCTTTGAGATCTTCCCATGTTGATAAGTAGAAACCACTGGTCATTTAATACACTCATAGAATTCTGATGTGTAGATTCCCACTCAATATCTTTTGAATCCATTCTCAGGCATAAGTGAAAACTGCCTATGACCTCCATGTTCCCATACTCAAAAGTCAGTCAGTAGGGTCATTTTACTTAGCAACTGGCAATCTCTTGAAGATTTCATTTACTTATTATGTGTGCCTGCAGGTCAGAAGAGGGTACCATATCTCATTATAGATGGTTGTGAGCCACCATGTGGTTGCTGGGAATTGAACTCAGGACCTCTGGAAGAGCGGCCAGTGCTCTTAACCTCTGAGCCATCTCTCCAGCCCCCTAGAAAGACTTTCTCTATCATATATTTTTGACACTCTACTCTTCTGGTTGTTCCTACCTCTCCTCCTAGGTCTGATTGTTGGTTCCTCGTCTCACATCAGATGCCTTGCTCTATCTTATGTCAATGGTCATTCCCCAGATCGTTTAGTTTCCAGGTTCTAAATATAATTTTTTTTTCTGATAGCTTTCCAGTATTATTTCCATCTCTGTCTTTTGGCTTCATCTAGTCTTTCTGTCCAACTATCTACTTACCCCTTCTTAAACCTTTGCTCTTTAAAAAAAGATTTGTTTATTATTATTAATTATATATATGGAGCAGGCAGTGGTGGCCCATGCCTTTAATCACAACACTTGGGAGGCAGAGGCAGGTGGATCTCTGTGAGTTCGAGGCCAGCCTGGTCTACAGAGTGAGTTCCAGGACAGCCTGGACTATATAGAAATAACCTGTTTAAAAATAAGCAAATAAATATAATTAGATTATGTGCATGTGTTGTCTGGATATGTACACCTGAGTTTAGGTGCCCAGTGAGGCTGGAGGAGGCAGATCCCCCAGAGCAGGAATAAAAGGCAGTGGTAAGTTGCCTGATATGGGTGCTGGGTACAAACTGAAAGAGAGGTTTGTGCTCTTAACTGTTGAACCATCTCTCCAGCCTCAACATTTCATCTTTTAATAAACGGCCTCTCAGCCAGATGGTGGTGGTGCATGCCTTTAATCCCAGCACTCAGGAGGCAGAGGCAGGCGGATCTCTGTGAGTTTGAGGCCAGCCTGGTCTATAGAGTGAGTTCTAGGACAGGCTCCAAAGCTACACAGAGAAACCTTGCACAAAAAACAAAAAACAAAAAACAAAACAAAACAAAAAGATGTATTTATTATATTGTATGAGTTTTGCCTGAATGTGTGTATAATCATCACATGTATGCCTAGTCCCTGCAGAAGCCAGAAGAGGTCATCAGATTCCCTGGAATGGGAGTTACAGAGGGTGGAGAGCCACTATTTAGGTTATGGGAACCAAGCCTGCATCCCCTGCTAGATCAACAAGTGCTCTTAACAGCTGAGCCAACTCTCCAACCTAAACTTGAACTCTACTTTTTTTTTTTTTTTTTTTGTTTTTTGTTTTTTGGAGACAGGGTTTCTCCGTGTAGCTTTTGTGCCTTTCCTGGAACTCACTTGGTAGCCCAGTCTGGCCTGGAACTCACAGAGATCCGCCTGGCTCTGCCTCCCGAGTGCTGGGATTAAAGGCGTGTGCCACCACCGCCCGGCCGAACTCTATTTATTTATTTATTGGTTATTTTGAGACACGATTTCTCTATGTAAGCCCTGGCTGTCCTAAAACTTGATTTGTAGACCAGGCTGGCTTTGAACTCACAGAGATCCCTCTGTGTCTGCCTCCCTAGTGCTGGGATTAAAGGAGTGTGCCAACACCACCCAGCTGTCTTGAACTCTTGCTCCTCCTGACTCGATTTCTTGAGTGCTAGCATTATAGGTATACAGCTTATCTTCATTCTGTAAAACGGAAACCCTGTTCCCATCAAACAATAACCCACTCCTCAGTCCTGTTTGTCCCAGGCAACCGCCATGCCACCATCTGGTCCTAGGACTTTAACTGCTGCAAGTATGTATGTGTTTCTGTATAATTCTTATATGCCATATATTTGAAGGTTTTAAAAAAATTTGTTCTATTTTTATAAGGTTTGTGTTTGGTCTAGTCAAAAGGAGCTAAATAGTAATTTGTGAAACCAGCTGTCTTATATAAAACAGCCTAAGAAACTTGTTTTTTTTTCCAGTCTTCTTCCACTAACAGTGATCAGGACACAGAAAATCAAAGTTGGAAAGAAACAGAAATGTATTCAGCAGAGAAGATATGAGACCATGATCTCAGGTCTGAGAAGCACAAACAGGAAGAACTATGGAGCTTTTTGCAGGACTAACGGTATCCTCTGCACTTGGCCAAGACACAGGTGACCATAGAGCAGTGGTTCTCAACCTGTGGGTCGCAGCCCCTTTGTCAAACCTCTACCTCCAAAAATATTTATATTACAATACATAACGGTAGTAAAATTACAGTTATGAAGTAACAATGAAATAATTTTATGGTTGAGTGGTCACCACAACATGAAGAACTGTATTAAAGGGTCTCAGCATTAGGAAGGCTGAGAACCACTGCCATAGAGATCCTCCTGCACAAAGTGGGAAGCAGCCAGCCTGCACTGTGAATCAATGGCAAATGGTGACAGACAAACATTCAATAAAGAAAAGAAAGCTTGGAAATAAAAAAAATCTATTTTTAAATATGTGTATATGTGTGTGTGTTGGGGGTATGTGCAAAAGTGAGTGTAGCTGCCCTCTGGAATCCAGTAGACCAGACTGGTCTCCAACTCACAAAGATCTACCTGCTTCTGTTTCCCAAGTGCTGGGACTAAAAGCATGCACCACTATAGTGGTATTTTATTTGTACTGAAATGTGATTTTATTTGTATGTTAATAAATAAAGTTGCCTAGGGGTCAGAGCTAATAGCAAGCCATAGCGAAAGCCAGGGCGGTGGTGGTGCACGCCTTTAATCCCAGCACTTGGTAAGCAGAACTAGGTAGATCTCTGTGTGTTCAAGGATACAGCCAGCATTGGAGACACACACCTTTAATCTCAATACCAACCATAGAAGACCTGGAGTGACCACAGACAGGCAGTGACGAGACGGTCATGTGGTTGGGTTTACAACCAATGAGAAGGCAGAACAGGAAGTCTATTTAAAGACAAATGCACAGGAAGTAGTCTCTTTTTCGGAGAGGTCTCTTGGCGGAAGAGGCTAGCTGGAAGCAGGCGGGTAAGGCTCTTAGCTCTGACCTCTTGGGCTTTTATCTTTACATTGGCTCTGTGTTTCTTATTTAATAAGACGGTTGGTTACATCTACACACCACCATGCTTTTATCTATAGATGAAGCACTGTATGGATCTTGCTCTGTAGACCAGGCTGGGCTTGAGCTCACAGAGATCCACCTAGCTCTGCCTCCCGAGTGCTGGGATTAAAGACGTGTGCCACCACCACCCTGTGAGTTCTAAGCAAGACTGGTCTACATAGTTCCAGGCCAGAGCTACACAGAAAGGTCTTATCTCAGAAAAAAAGAAAGAGGAAACTCTACAATGAAGAGAAATCAGATTTAAAAATAGCCATCCCTACATAATGAGCCATCCCTGTCTCAAAAGAGCTAAAAAGGGGGTGAGAGGAGGGCGTTGCTGGAAAGACAGCTTGGTAATTAAGAGCACTGGCCGCTCTTCCTGAGGACCAAGGTTCAATTCCCAGAACCCACATGATGGTTTACGACTGTCTATAACTCCAGCCCTGAGGGATCTGATACCCTCTACTGACATTTGTGGGCACATGCACACAGGTAGTGCACAGAAGAAATACAAGCAGGCAAAACATCCATACACATAAAATAAATAATTAAAAAAAAAGAAGCCATCCCACAAAAAGCCAATTAGGCTGATAAAAACTTGGAGTGAGGCCAGGTGGTGGTGGTACATGCCTTTAATCCCAGCACTCGGGAGGCAGAGGTAGGCGGATCTCTGAGTTCGAGGCCAGCCTGGCCTACAAAGCGAGTTCCAGGAAAGGCACAAAGCTACACAGAGAAACCCTGTCTTGAAAAAACAAAAAAAAAAAAAAAAAAAAAAAAACCAACTTGGGAGTGAATTAAAGGGTTATTTCCCCTACTACAGTAAGCAGAAAAAAAAAGAAAGAAAGAAAGAAAGAAAGAAAGAAAGAAAGAAAGAAAGAAGAAAAAGAAAAAAAGACCATATATGCTTGAAATTACACAGGGTATAAAAGTCAATATATTACTGGTGTCGAACGTCTTTAATCCCAGCACTCGAGAGGCAGAGCTAGGTGGATCTCTGTGAGTTCGAGGCCAGCCTGGTCTACAGAGCGAGAGCCAGGACAGGCACCAAAACTACACAGAAACCCTGTTTCGAAAAAAAAAACAAAAAACAAAACAACAACAACAAAAAAGTCAATACATTGCTAATGTCGCACGCCTTTAATCCCAGCACTCAGGAGGCAGAGGCAGGCAGATCTCTGTGAGTTCAAGGCCAGCCTGGTCTTCTCAGAGAGCTCAAAGACAGCCAGGACTACATAGAGACCCTGTCTCAAAACACCAAAAAAGAAAAAATAGTCAATAAACAATACTATTATAAATGTTAGGTATAAATAGGCCTTGTTTTCTTGTTGAGTTAGGATCTTCAGCAGCCCAGGATGATCTCTAATTCGCTGCTTGAACTCGTGGTCATCCTTCCTCCACTTCCCAAGGCTGGGATTATAGGGAGACCCCACCTTACTCATCTTACAGCCTTTCTGCAAATGGATATAAACGTAAACATGCTGTCTGGTTTTACTTACTGTCAAGCAAATTCCATAAATGTGACAACTTATGTGGTCTTCCAGAATGTTTATTCAATATAAGATTTTAGGGGCTGGAGAGATGGCTCAGCGGTTAAGAGCACTGACTGCTCTTCCTGAGGTCCTGAGTTCAATTCCCAGCAACCACATGGTGGCTCACAACCATCTATAATGAGATCTGGTGCCCTCTTCTGGCCTGCAGACAGAACACTGTATACATAATAAATAAATCTAAAATAAACAAAAAACAAAACAAAATATTTTAAAGATTCACTCATATTATCACATTATTTTGTGAAGCTGGAGTTCATATTCTTTTTGTTTTTGTTGTTGTTGTTTTCGAGGCAGGGCTTTGTGTAGCCCTGGCTGTCCCGGCTGTCCTAGCTCTGTGGACTGGCCTCAAACTCAGAAATCTGCCTGCCTCTGCCTCCCAAGTACTGGGATTAAAAGCATGTGCCACCATCACCCAGCCTGGAATTCACATTCTTTCACCAAATATATCACAACCTATTTGTTCTTCTGTTGGCTACTTTATTAATTCACCAGCCCTCCGCTTTAGGGCAGGATCATGTATCCCTTGCTGGCCTCAACAGGTAAATAGTTGAATGTAACCTTGAGTTCCTCTTTATCTTTTAAGATTCATTCCATCCATCCATCATGTATGTGTGTGTGTGTGTGTGTGTGTGTGTGTGTGTGTGTGTGTGTGTGTGTGTGTGAGAGAGAGAGAGAGAGAGAGAGAGAGAGAGAGAGAGAGAGAGAGTGTGCATGTGTGGGTGCCACAGTGCATGTGTGAAAGACATAGAACTACTTTTTTGGGGAGCCAGTTCTCTCCCACTTTTTTCTTTCTCTATGTAGGGTTTCTCTATGTAGCCCTAGCGCCCTAGCTGTCCTGGAACTCACTATGTAGACCAGGCTGGCCTTGAACTCACAGAGATCCTCCAGTCTCTGCCCTCCCCCACCAGTACTGGAATTAAAGGCGTGTGCCACCACCATACCCAGCCATCTTAGTTTTTGAAGACTAGATTTCTCACTGAATCTGGAACTCACTGATTGGGCTAGACTAGCTGGCCAGCAAGCCCCAGGGATATTGCCTCTGCCTCCCCAGCATGTGATTACAAATGTGGACCTCCTCGATAGGCTATTTCACCTGGGTGATAGAGAATCCAACTCAGGTCCTCACATTTGCATGGCCAACACTTTACCAACTGAGCCATCCCCCAGTCCCAGTGCTTGTTTTTTGAGAAGGGGTCCCAAATATTCAAGAATTCACTAAGTAGCTGAGGATGACCTTGAACTTCTGATCCTCCTGCTCTGCTTCCTGAGTGCTGGGATTACTGGCATTGGATACATGCTAGGTTCTACTCAATGCTGGGGATAGCCCAGGGCTCACTACGCTAAGCCACCACTCCACTAACTGGGCTATGTTCCCAGGTCCTAACCACTTCTACTTATTTATTTGCTTGTTTATTTTTGAGACAGGGTTTCTCTGTATAGCCTTGGCTGTCCTGGAACTTGTTCTGTAGACCAGGCTGGCCTCAGTCTCACAGAGATTCAACTGCCTCTGCCTCCCAAATGCCGGGATTAAAAGCATGCACCGCCTCCACCCACCACCACCCATAACCACTTCATTTTGATATTGAAATTTCCTGATATGGATTTGGGCTATCTTTCCATTTATTTAGGCCTTCTTTGTTTTTCACAATTTAATTATATTTATATTTATGTATGCCCACACATTTGTGAGCACTTATGTTTCAAACAAACAAACAAACAAAAAAAGGCCAGTCCAGACCACAAGAAACAAAAAGACCTCAAAAAACAAAATAAACAGGCTGGAGAGATGGCTTGGTGGTTAAGAGCACTGATGCTCTTCCAGAAGACCCGGGTTCAATTCCCAGCTCACAACTGTCTGTAATTCAAGCTCCAGGTGATCTGGTACCCATGGCAAAACACTAATGCACATTAAAAAAGACATATAAAAAAAACAAATGAACAATGAATATAACATTTACTACAAATTAAGGAAGACTTCTCATTTGCTAGAACTTCTGTCATGTAGGGGTGTTTAATTCAATGTGTTTTTTTTTTTTTAGTCTCTTTTTTTTTAAAGATTTGTGTTTACTTTTTAATGAATGTGTTTATGTGTGTACCTGCATGACTTTATGTGTGCCACAGGCATGCAGGTGCCTGCAGAAGTCAGAAGAGGGCATCAGATCCCTTGGAACTGGCAGTTGTGAGGCAGCTGATGATGTAGGTGCCAGGAACCAAACTCTGGTCCTCTGCAAGAGCAGTCTGTTCTCAACTGCCGAGCTTCCTTTCCAGCCCTGAGTCAAATGCTTTTCAATCCTTTCTTATTTTAAAATGTAAGAGAGTAATGTAAAGGTAGTAAAACATAAATTATGAGTACTTACAGAGAGAGTAGTTATAAACTGAGTAACAGCATCCACACTGTGTAACCGCCATATAAAAGTAGCTTTGTATGTAGTTCAGAAGACAGTGTGTCCTGCTCTGTCATATTATTCATTCCTCACCAGCAGGAGGGAGTATAATGATTTTATAAAAATTAGTCCCTTGTTCTTTTCGGGTTTTTTGTTTGTTTGTTCGTTTTTTGTTTTCTAGACAGGGTCTCAACTATATAGCTCTGGTTGTCCTGGATCTCACTCTGTAGACCAGGCTAGCCTCAAACTCACAGAGATCCACCTGCCTGTCTCCCAAGTGCTGGGGTTAAAGGCGATATCACTACCATCTTCCTTTTTTTTTTTTTTTTTTTTTTAAGACAGGGTCTCACAAGGCCCAAATTGCCTGTGTGGCTCAGAAGGCACAGGCTACCATGCCAAGTTTATACCATGCTGTGTCTCAACCCAGGGGTGTGTGCATGCTAGGGAAGAACTCTTCTGAGCTCTATCTTCAGCCCCCTTTTTTTTTTCTTAATAATTTCTATGAATGGGTATGTGTTCCTTAATATAGTTTGTTCAATTTTGGAGATAATGTAATAATGTCATGTATTTTCTATATGCGTGGGTGTTAAATTATCTCACTTTATTAATAATTATAATGCTAAACTTTTTCTAAAGTGATTTAAGTACCCAGACATGGTACTATAGTCCTGTACTCCAACACTCTGAGTCAGGAAACAGCTAAGTTTGAGGGCAATCTGGGACAGTTCTGTTTAAAAACAAAATGTTTAAGCGCTAGTATTCTCATTATCTGTGTAGGAGTTTCTTTGTTCTGCATCCCAGTCAACATTTGGTATTTTCAGGCTTTAATTTTAGCAGCTCTGGTGTGGACAATGCCACTTATTGTGGCTGTAATTTGCATTTCCATCATTACAAATGGAATTGAGGAAGTTTTCTTCTGTTTGTTGACCTTGCAGATTTCTTTTGTGAAGTGTTGGTTCAAACCTCTAGTTCACATTTATGACTTTATTGTTAAGGCGTCCAGCTTTGTTTTTCTTGTTCCTGTGTGGTTCTTCCTGCATCCTGGACACATCTTTTAAATAAGGATAAGCATATTGAAGCATTATCTTTTCTCTCGCTTTGTAGTACTGGGATTGCATCTTGTTTTTGTTAAGTCATGTTTCTCTCTGTGTATGAGCATGCATATGTGGCTGCCAGAAAACAACCCTGAGTGTCATTCTTCAGGAGCTATCCACCTTGTTTGGAGAAGGGGTTTCTCACTAGGCTGAGGCTTGCCAGTTCTGCTAGCCTGAACTGCCAGTGAACTCCTGTCTCCATATCTCCAGAACTGGGATTACAAGTGGATGCTACTGTGCCCAGCATGTTTTACATGGGTACCAGGAATTGATAGTCAACTCACACTTGTGTGGAAAAGTACTCTACTCCCTGAGCATCTCCCTAGCCCCAGATTCTTCTTCACACTGGTGGTCTTTCTTAGCTAGGGTCTCACATAGTCCAGCTGGCCTCAAACACTAGGTATCCAAGATGATCCTCCCATCTCAGTCTCCTGAGGGTTGGGCTTACAGGCTTGTACCACCAAACTGGATTTATGTGGTGCCAGGGATTGATCCCAGTGCTTTGTAAATATTAGGCAAGTACTTTACTAACTGACCCATATCCCCATCTGGTGGCTTGTCTTTTGATAAACAAATGTATCAATCTTCTCACCTTAATTAGAATGAGTATTAAATACTCCTCACCTGTTTTATATTCCAGACTATAATCCAGAAGCAGAAGAAGAGGTCTAGAGAATTCCAGGCCAGGCAAGACTATAGATAGAGATAACCTGTCTCAAAAAGCAAAAATAAGTAAATACTTCTGTCTTGAATTCTGGATATATTCTTCTAAATTATCTCCTAAAGCCTTTTATATGTACTCTGTAGTGTACTGGGAATAGATTTTTGTGTATGACTTGAGGTAAGGATTCAATTTTATCTTTCTTCATATATATCTAGTTCTCAGAATCAGTGAGATATACATTATTTCTTTAATCGAATTAATCCATGGAGTCTATTTAATGAGCAAAGGAATTTATTTGGGGGTTAGCTCACAACCATGGGAGGTTTATTGTAGGGTACGGGAAAGTTGAGCTATGTCCCACGCTGATCTGCCTGGTCCAAGATCTCAGCATCCAAAACCATGAGGTAGCGAAGAGAGAGCATACATGCATCCCAGGTCTTAAGGGTCTCCCAGTGGCCACGCCCCAGGGCCATGTACCTCAAGGTCATAGGCAGGTGTAACAGCTACCTGCTACCTCACTGGGGGCGGTACTTTAGGGCATGGCTCAAACAGCCACACACTACATCTTCCCCTTTTGTCTAAATAAGAAGGTTCTAACCTAATACAAAACTATGTACAATAGGAATGATTATTAAATATTGTCCAGGAGAAATAATGGGTAATAACCTAAGCAAAATGGAACTACAACCAACAAGAACAACATCAAACAAGAGACACATACTCAAATTCAGAGATGTCCAGAACATAGGTAAATGGTATGTTAGAGAGATTATTCCAGAAGCTGTCCTATCCTGAAGAATCTGAATTTAGTATTTAGTATGTTCTAGCTAAGATATGAGAAGACTGTAACTGTAACTGTTAGTCTTCAACCCCATCAAAGACCTGATAAGGAATATAAAAATACCTGAGAAAACAGGAAATGCACACAAGCAACTTTTGGAAACATTTCAAGAATAGACAGAGACAGCTGGCAGCCTAGACAATCACCTACAGTTTCTCAGCATTGTTGGGGCATCCAATTTAGCTATAGGCCTAGACTATCTGACAGACCATTTTCAGAAGCAGGAATTTTGAGAGACCATCTTACCCTGCCTTGGCAGAGTTCAGTAGTTGCTTTTCCTTGTGTCCTGCTCATCTAGAAAAGACAGTGTTCACACTGTCAGCAGTCAAGGTAAGGGCAGTTCTTTTCCCAGCAGGCCATTATGCACCAGGAAGACAAACTTCCAAATGGAAATATCTTAAAAACCCAACATTCTCTTGAGATCAGATTGGTGCTGCCGGGATTGTGTCTCAGGTCAACAGAATCCTAAGTTATTTAAAGGCTATATTCTTCTAGGTCTATGAAGTGTTTGAAGATTACTTGTCCATCTGACCTATGTATCTGTAAATCTGAAAAACCCAAGTAACATAACAATAGAGATTACAAGCATGGGTGACTATAAATCTATAAGTCTTATCTACCTAAATAACCTAAGGACTAAAGCTTTATATAAACGAGGTAAACAGTCTGTAACCAAATGTACAGTAAAAGGACAATAACCTCAAAATTGTGACAATACACAAAATATCTTAAACAGAGGTAGAAATGTATAGTGCAATATGACTATATATCAATATTCAAAATATCCTGGGGTTGGGGATTTAGCTCAGTGGTAGGCGCAAGGCCCTGGGTTCGGTCCTCAGCTCTAAAAAAAAAAAAAAAAAAAAAAAGGCAAAATATCCTAAACAGAGGTAGAACATACATACAGTATGATAAATATAATTTTACATTTGTATCATTATACAAGATATTTCAAATAGGAGTAAAAATAAATGTACAATACAAGAAATACAGTTTTTTATTTGCATCAATATACAAATTATCTTAAATAGGAATATAAAAATAGTTTACATTTGTATCAATATACAAGAATCCATAATCATGCAAATTATCTAAGGCTGCTATTTTACTAAATCAGTTTACTAGTATGTACAATAATCTACCTTAATATCCTTTTTTTTTTTTTTTTGGTTTTTTAAACAGGTTTTCTTTGTGTAGCTTTGGAGCCTGTCCTGGAATTTGCTCTGTAGACCAGGTTGGCCTCGAGCTCACAGAAATCTGCCTGGCTCTGCCTCCCAAGTGCTGGGATTAAAGGCACATGCTACCACCTCCCAGCTCCTTTTTCTTTCAAGGAGAATACTGAGACTAATTTTTTGTTCCATCCCCAACCCTATAACTATCATCCCTAACCCTGAGAAACATGAAAACTTTGGGAGAGGGGGTATTGTCTTTTTAGAATTGTTTCTTGCTGTTTAGGGGACAATGGTATCTCTGTGGGGTCCTGTAAGAAAGCTCATATAGTTAGGTCTCAATAGGACTAGCTGTAGATTCTGCAGCCAGACTCAGGGTAATGGATAAGGTTGTCGGAGATTCTAGCTAGAAGTGTGGTATGATGGACCATCTCATCCTGGAACTGTCCTGGAGAGTTTTCAGTCCAAAGTTGACCACTGAGTAATGTTCATGAGTATCATGGCATCATTCTGGACTGGGTAGAGTTGTTGTGGGGCCCCATCTTCCTTTTGGAGACTTTAGAGATTGCTATTGGAAAGACTTATTTTTTATTATGGGAATCTTGAACATTTTTTTATTGTTTTTTTTGTTTTGTTTTGTTTTTTGAGACAGGGTTTCTCTGTGTACCTTTGCGCCTTTCCTGGAACTCACTCTGTAGCCCAGGCTGGCCTCAAGCTCACAGAGATCCTCCTGCCTCTGCCTCCCGAGTGCTGGGATTAAAGACGTGCGCGCCGCCACCACCACCGGCGTTAAGTTTTTTTTTTTTACAACTTGTAGAGATGTCACATTGGTGGATGAGCTATTATTTCTCCTCATCAAGGGTTTCTCCTGTTCAAACTGAATTTTTATTAATTTTGTTGGTATCCATAGCTTTTCTTCTCCGGTAGACACAAAAGCAAAACCCCTTCCCCAACGTAGGACTACGTATCCTGGTTTCCATTCCGAGCTCAACACATCTTTGAAGTAAACCGGTTGGTTTAGCTCAGGAGTTTTTTCTGTTGTCCAATGTCTCTCCGAAGCTGTTGTTCCTTTCTCATCAGCATCGAGAAAATTCAAGGTTAATAAAGCATTATGCAATCTGTTTCTAGGAGTCATTGTTACCTCTTTCTGTCTATTTAGTTATCCTATAAAGTTTGATTAGATCTTTTTATGACTGCTTGACCTGTAGGATTGTGGGGTATATCTGTAATATGCTTTATATTGTAATATGCAAAATTGGAGACATATGCTGGGGCATTGTCAGTTTTAATTCGTACAGGTATTCCCACGATGGCCATAACTTCTAATAGGTGTGTAATCATAGAATTAGCCTTTTTTGAGGGGTTTGAGACTCCATCTCATACTGTAGGTTGGCCGTGAACTCAGAACATCCTCCTACCTTGGCATCCTAAACGTTGGCATGATAGGCAGGCGCTTCAAGATAGTCCTGATACCCTCCATTTTTCACACTTCAGGATTCATATTTTTCTGACAATTTCAGTATCGGTTAATGAGTGATGCTGACTTATAGTTTCCAATCTAGTTTTGCCTTTGTCTGGTTTTATCAAAATAGTTCTGGCCTCATAGAATAAGCATTCTACATTTTCCCATTTTCTGAATTTTTTTTTTTTTTGTGGTTTTTCAAGACAGGGGTTCTCTGTGTAGCTTTGGAGCCTTTCCTAGAAATTACTCAATAGCCCAGGCTGGCCTCAAACTCACAGAGATCCGCCTGCCTCTGCTTCCGAGTGCTGGGATTAAAGGCGTGGGCCACCACTGCCCACTTACCACCGCCCAGCCTTCTGAAAATTTTTTTAGAAAATTTAAATGCTCTGCATTCTTTTTAGTTGTCAGCCCGGTCACCTCTCCAGCCCATGATATATGATTTAAAAGTGTTGTACAACTTGCCTTTATGTTATTATTTTGGATTTTTTTTTCTTGAGAAAAGGTCTTATTATATGTAGCCCAAGCTGGCCTTGAATTTGTAATCCTATTTCAGCCTCCCAACTCTTGGGATTATAAATGTAATTCCTGGCTGTAATGTCATTTTCCTTTTAAGATTTTAGGTGTGGTGGTGCATGCTTTTAATCCCAGCACTTGGGGGCAAAGGCAAACTGATCTATGAGATTTAGGCCAGCCTGGTCTACCAAGTGAGTTCCTGGATAGCCAGGGCTGTTACACAGGGAAACCCTGTCTTGAAAAAAACAACAAAAAAGGATTTTTAAATTTTTTTTATGAGCTGGGAGGCCACCCTCGTCTGCAGAGCAAGTTCCAGGACAGCCAAGGCTACACAGAAAAACCCTGTCTTGAAAAAAATAAAAAAAAAATTGTACGTGTATGAGTATTTTGTCTGCATGTGTGTATGTACATCATGTGCATGAGGTGCCTGTGGAAGCCAGATGAGGGCATCAAAACCCTCTGGAACTGGAGTTACAGCTAAGCCATCATGTGGGTGCTGGGAACAGAACCCAGGAACTCTGCAAGAACACCAAGTGCTCTTAACCATCTTAGCCATTGAAAGGGAAAAATCAGTAGCCATCTTGAGAGGCACTTCCCCCATCCCCTCCTCCAAAGGTATTTGCTGACCAGCAGTTTTAGAAGTGATCAGAAGTTGAGCTTAAGGCTGGGACAATAAATCTATGTATCCTGGACTTGGCAGAACAAGATATGGGGAGTAATGGACTCAACTGACCAGAAGTTGACCTCAGAGGAGAGTAGGACTGGAACAATAAATCTGAATGTATATATCCTGGGTTCAGCAAAAGCAGGACATAGGGAGTAAAAAATTTATGTCTCTGTAGATACCCTTAATCCTGTTAACCATCAGTAACCTCATGTTTATAGTTCAGCCAGTAACTTCAAAGAACTGCCTCAACCCTAGCCCCCACGTCCAAACCCCAAGCTGCTACTCGATGTCCAAATCACACCCCAGAAACATGTGTGTGGGGGGGGGGGGGGGCGTTCTCCTCCACCCGCTGCTGTGTCTGATGTTGGACATGGACCAAGCTTGCTTGTTTTATTAATAAAAACCTCTGTGTGCTTGCATCGGATAATGGCTCTGTGGTGGTTTTGCTTGGGGTCTTGCGACCTGGGCACAACACCATCTCTCCAGCCCCTATGGTATCATTCCTATACTTTTCCTTTCATACCTTGCATCTAATCCACTTGCAAATAATGTTCACTGGACCTTGAAATTCAGAGTCCAACTACTCATTTCTACTGCTTCTGCTTGGTCCTCATGAGCTTCATCGTTCATCTGAACACTTGAAGTAGTCTCTAGTCCATCTTATAGTTTCTGTTTATAGCTATCACAATTGCTGTTTAAAAACTTTGCAAAACCCAGGTGTAGTGTTATACAACTTGAACCCCAGCACTAGGGAGGTAGAGGCAGGTGGAGCTCTGTGAGTTAGAGGATAGCCCACTATGGTGGTATTGTGTTCCCCAAAATATTGTGTACCTTAATAAACTTATCTGGGGTCAGAGACGGAACAGCCACAATATTAAACAGAGGTTAGGCAGTGGTAGCACACGCCTTTAATCCTAGCATTCCAGAGACAGAAATCCCGCTGGATCTCTGTGAGTTCAAGGCCACATTGGAAACAGCCAGGCATGGTGACACACACCTTTAATCCCAGAAAGCAAGCCTTTAATCCCAGGGAGTGGTGGTAGAAAGCAGAAAGGTATATAAAGTGTGA
>CABHPP010001547.1:41376-90642 GCA_902168425.1 Peromyscus attwateri | reverse complement strand
ATTTTTTTTGAGTTATTCTTGTATCCAGCCACTTCGTTGAAAGTGTTTATAATAGTGGTAAATAGTACATAATGACAAATTATGCATTACTTTAAAATTCTCTAATTTGGTGAAGGACAGGATTTTAAAGTATGTACCTATGATTCTCTGGATTTCCTCAGTATCTATTGTTATATCTTCCTTCTCATTTCTGTTTTGTTAATTTGGATATTCTCTCCATTTTTCATTAATTTGGATAAAGATTTGTTGATCTTATTGAGCTTTTCAAAGAAACAACTCTTTATTTCATTGATTCTTCATATTGTTCTCCTTATTTCCATTTTATTGTTTTTAGCCATGAGTTATTATTTCTTGCCATCTACACCTCTTGTGAGTGATTACCTTTTTTGTTCTAGAGCTTTCAGTGGTGCTGTGAAGTGCTTAGCATGAGATCTCTTCAATTTTTCATGTGTGTACCAAGAGCTGTGAACTTTCCTTTTAGTGCCACTTTCATTGTGCCCCATAATTTTGGTATGCTGTGTATTTATTTTCACTGAATTTATAGTACAAATTCTAGTAGGTCTTAATAATAATGAAAACCCAGAGTCAGATATACGCTGAAAGAGAGACAAACAGACAAAGAGAGACAAAGGAGCATGTAGATGTATCCAACCGTCGTATAAATAAGAAACACAGAACCAATGCAAAGAAGAAAGCCAAGAGGTCAGAGCTAAGAGCCAAAACCTTACCCTTCCTCCTGCAGTGGACCTACCTCTCCGAAGGAACTGGTACTTCCTGTGTTAAAGTCTTTATATAGTCTCTGTTCTGCCTTCTCATTGGTTGTAAACCCAACCACAGGACTGCCTCATTACAGCCTGTCTGTATAGACCTCCAGGTGTTCTATGGTTGGTAATGAGATTAAAGGCATGTGTATCCAATGCTGGCTATATCCCTGGACACACAGAGACTTATCTAGCTCAAATGTACACCACCACTGCCCTGCTTTCCTATGGCTTGCTAATAGCTCTGACCCCCAGGCAACTTTATTTATTAACATACAAATAACATTTTGGTACAAAGAAAATATCACCATAGGAGCAAGCCACAGACACCACCTCTTACCTCACCAACTCCTCAGCCTGAAAGAGAGCTGAGCGCCTGTCTCCTCCCACCTTATATTCCTCTCTCCACCAAGCCGTATCACTTCCTATCTCCACCTCCCTAGTACTGGGATTAAAGGCATGAGATCCCAAGTGCTGGGATCACAGGTGTGTGCCACCACTGCCTTGCTCTGTTTCTCTTTTAGACTGGCTCAATCTTGTGTAGCTCAAGGTGACAATGAACTCCTGATCTTCCTGCTTCCTTCTTCCAAGTGCTGGGATTAAAGGTATGTGCCACCACTGCCTGGCCACATTGGCTAACTAGTGGCTTATCTCCATACTCTGGTCTTCAGGCAAGCTTTATTTGTTATATCACAAACAAAATAATACCACAGAATTCTAGAAAGTCTTTAATTTCTTTTTTTTCTGCCTTGACCCATTTTTTTCATTCAGTAGATAATTGTAATAGTTGTTCAGTTTCCCTGAGTTTTAAAGCTTTCTCTTGTTCTTGTTGTTATTAATATCCTGCTCTACTCAGTGTTAGCCTGATAAGATGCAGAGGTAATTTCAATTTTCTTACATCTCTTGAGACTTGGTTTGTGTCTGAGTATGTGGCCAATTCTGGAGAAAGTTCCATAAGGCGCTGAGAGGACGGTATATTCTTTTGTATTTGGGCAAAATGTTCTGTAAACACATTAGGTCATTTTGGTTTAAAATGTCTGCTGGCTCCAGTATTTCCTTGTTTGGTTTTTGTCTGGATGACCTGTCCATTGATGAAAGTGCAATACTGAGGTCTCAGACTATCAGTACTTGAGGGTCAATATGTGCTTTATGTTGTAGTAATGTTTCTTTTACAAACTTGTATGTTCTTGCATTTGGGGCATAGATGTTAAGAATTGAAGGGTTATCTTGGTGGATTTTTCTTTTGATGAGTAAGTAATATCCTTCTCCATCTCTTTTAAGTTTGAAGTCTGTTTTGTTAGATAATATGTCATGGTGTGTGGTGGCATGGGTGTGTGGGTTCACACAGATCTATGGAAAGACGTCTCCTAAGCACCTTAAGAATGAATTTAGCCTTTGGCAGCTGCAGGGAGGTCTAGCCTCTAAGGACTGAAGCACTTTTCCTTCACCCAGGGAATTTTTATTTTCTATTTACAGTTTAGCTAGTTAATTTCTGTACCTTCAAAGAAACTTGAAAGGAGCTCTCCAAGATAAAATGCCAAGTGTAAATTCCTTGATTTCTCAGGTACCATGTTTTTTTTTGGGTTTCTAGAACTAAGTTTTGCCTAGGACTTTGCAAAAGCAGTTGAACATCTGCTTTACCAATGGATAATGCATTCCATATAATACTACAGCTTCTTTAAAATGTCTGCTGGCTCCAGTATTTCCTTGTTTGGTTTTTGTCTGGATGACCTGTCCATTGATGAAAGTGCAATACTGAGGTGCTCAGGTGATATGAGAAACAAAATGGATAACAGAAACAAAAGGTGTTGGTTAAACAAAGGATGGATTAAGGTTAGGTGCTATTCTCTGGAGCCAGGCCAAGAGTAGCTCAGCAGGAATGCAGCCACAATAATAAAATGGCTACACCAGCTTGCTTTGTAAGTCCGTATGCTTGGAATAGGTTTTTCCAATGCTTTACCCTGAGGTAATGTCTATACTTTCATTGAGATGTGTTTCTTGGATGCAGCAGAAGGACAGTTACTCTTTTCACATCCACTCTGTTTGTCTTTATCTTTTTATTAGGCAATTGGGTCCATTGATATTGAGAGATGTCAATAACCAATGATTGTTGATTCCTTTTATTTTGTTACTGTTATGCTGCTGCTGCTGGTGGTGTTTGTGTCTGTGAATGTGTGTACCTTTGTTTACCTTCTTTTGGTTTTGTTTGTGAGATTTTTTTCTAATTTTCTGTGTTTTCATGGGTGTAGTTAACCTCCTTAGGTTGAAAATTCCCTTCTTACACCTACTTTATGGCTAGATTTATAGGTAAATATTGTTTAAATTTTACTCTATCATGGAATACCTTACTTTTTCCATGTAAGTTGATTGAAGATTTTGTTGAGTATTGTATTCTGGTCAGGCATCAGTGATCTCTTAGAGTCTGAAGTACATCTGTTCAGCCCCCCTGGACAAAAACTCTCTACTGAGATGACAGGTATAATAGGAGTATGTTTGCCTTTATATTAACTTGGTATTTTACTCTTGTAGCTTTTAATATTCTTTCTTGGTCCTTTATATTTAGTGTTTTTATTATAATGTTGTGGATTGACTTCCTCTTCTGGTCCAATCTATTTGACATTTTCTAAGTTCTTGTATCTCTATAGGCATCTACTTCTTCAGCTCAGGAAAATTTTCTTCTACAGTTTTCTTAAAAACACATTCTTATGCTTTGGGATGGATTTCTTCTCCTTCCTCTGTACTTACTATTCTGATGCTTGGTCTCGTCAGTGTCCCATATTTCTTTCTTTCTTTTGCTTTATGATTTTTTTGATTAAACATTTTCTTTGACAAATGCATCCATTTCTTCTAACATATCTCCATTGCTTAAGATTCTCTTGCCGGGTGGTGGTGGCGCACGCCTTTAATCCCAGCACTCGGGAGGCAGAGGCAGGTGGATCTCTGTGAGTTCGAGGCCAGCCTGGTCTCCCAAGAGAGTTCCAGGAAAGGCGCAAAGCTACACAGAGAAACCTTGTCTCAAAAAAAACCAAAAAAAAAAAAAAAAGATTCTCTCTTACATGTTTCTATTGGTGCAGTTTGCCTCTGTGGTTCCTTTTTGAATTCCTAAATTTTATATTTCCAGAATTCCCTCAGTTTGTGTTTTCTTTATGGATTCAATTTACATTTTCAGATCCTGAACAATTTACTTGTTTCTTTCAACTGTTTGTCTTCTCTTGCATTTCTTTAAGATATTTATTCATTTCCTCCACTTTTTTACTTGTGTTTTCCTTGATTTCTTTAAGGGATTTATTCACTTTCTTCTTAAGGACCTCTACCATCTTCCTATAATTTGTTTTAAGACCTTTTTCTTGTGCTTCAGCTATGTTGGAATATTCAGGGCCTACTGTAGTAGAATAGCTGGATTGTATTGGAGACATGCTGCCCTGGCTCTTATTGATTGTCATTTTACACTGGCATCTAGGCATTTGGGTTTTAGATGATGATATGTCTAGGTGCTGATTTGTGAATTTGTCTTTGTTGCCTGGGTGTTTATTTGAAACAGCAGGGGAAGACATTTTCCAGTGGGAAAGAGGGATATTTTCCCCTTTGGAAAAAGGGAAGGGAACACATAGAATTTATGTAGGAGTTTTTGGAAAAGATCAGAATTTAAATGTAGAATCAGGAATGTATAAGCTACTCTCTACTTTCTGGGTCATTTCTTCACATGACACTATTTTATCTTTAGAAATTGGCATGTTCTGAATATCATGATATATGTGATATAACTGGTGGCTGATTTAGGCAAGGGCAGTGCATGAGAAGGGGCTGGAGTTTCAGCATAGAGTCAGCAAACCTTAGGAAAATCAAAAGTTCCTTGGCTTGGTGTAAACATAAACACTTATGTACTGAGCCAGGGTTACCTGATTATAGTCAGAGTGAATGTCATCTATCAGGCACATATCAGAGGCATTATCCATTGGTAAAGCAGATGTTCAGCTCGTGGACAACTTGTAAAGGAATTATCCCTCAGGGCTGGAAAGAATTGGTTACAGCTGTCCTAGAGGCTGGTCCTCAATTACAGTGGAGATTGTGGTGGAAAGAGGCTAAAATTATAGAACAATGATGTTGGACTAGAGGTTTGGAAATTTCCCAGGAACAACTTCTTGGAGAAGGCGATTATGCTGATATACAAAGACAATGTTTATATGCTAACCAAACCCTAATTCTATGCTGCATGGCAGCCATGAATGTGGGGGACAGAATTGAGGAAGCAGGAAAAAGAAATGAGTCATTTACAAAAGTTATACAGGGCCCAAAAGAAACCTTCACAGATTTCTTACAAAGGCTGTCTTCAGCAGTAAATAGAATGATGCCAAATTTAGAAGCTAGATAGATAATAATTGAATCTTTGACTTTTGAGAACACTAATGCAGCGTGCAAAAGGGTAATCAGGCTGCTAAAGGCCAGATCAGCACCCTTGGAGGATTGGATCAGGGACACAATTAATATTGAGTCTCATGACTATGGTGATATGTGAATAGAAGAGGTGATTTTAAGAGCTTTGAAGAAAAATAATAATGTCAGATACTTTAATTGTGGTAAACACGGTCACCTAAAAAGGGAATGTAAACAGAGCATTCCTAGAAATAATGTTTCTTCAAGGAACAATGGCAACAAAATGCCCCTCCCTTCTGGATTATGCAGAAGGTGTGGTAAAGATAAACATTGGACCAACAAATGTAGATCAACAAGGGACAGACAAGGTAATCCCTTGCCTTTGCTGATGGGAAATTCCCTCAGGGGCCTCTTGCAGGCCCCCACAACAAACTCAGTTCAGTCCTTTCCTGCCATCATAGAAGAAGCCCCTTCTTAAATAACCAAATGCCTATTGTAATAAACCATACTACTCGGGGTGATAGAATAGCTATAGCAGAGAGAACAGGAAATTCAGGAGAAACCATAAGGCGAATTTTTTGGCAAACTTCTATAAATGAATAAAGACCAAAATTAAAATACAAACAAATGACATTCTCTTGGAAGGTCTTGTATACACAGCTGCAGACATCATAATAATTGCACCAGAAGTTTGGCATCCACATTGGCCTCTTCAGGAGGTAAATGATCAGCTGTTAGGGACTGGAACATTATCTCAAGTGAAACAGAGCACAAGAGGGGTCAAATGTATAGGGCCAGAAGGACAGAGAGGAAAATTAAACCATATGTGGCAAATATAGCTATGAATTTATGGGGTCATGATCTATTACAACAATGGAATAGCCAGATTAACATTTCTCCAACCTAAGAAACAAATCATAAACTAACACATGTTTCTGAGAGAAATATTAGGAGGTATTATAAAGAGCAGTCACCAGCCATCCAGATTGTACAAGAACAGGGCACAACAACTGATGATCTTCCAAAGACACCAACAACTCTACCTTTAAAATGGTTAACAGACAAGCCTGTATGGGTTCAGCAATGGCTTTTAACAACAGAGAAACTGCAGCCTTTGGAAGAGCTGGTACAAGTGCAGTTAAATGCTCAGCATATTGAGGAATCAACCAGCTCTTGGAATTCTCCTGTATTTGTTATTAAAAAGAAATCTGGTAAATGGAGAATGATAACAGACCTTAAAGCATATAGCAAAGTAATTCAGCCAATGGGCTCTCTACAATCTGGAATTCCTTTGCCTACGTTTGCCAAAAAAATTTAATCTTTACCTAAAAGATGTCCTCTTATAATTATTGATTTAAAAGATTGTTTCTTCTCACTACAAGAAAAAGACAGAGAAAGATTTGCCTTCAAGATGCCTACTTATAATAATTCTCAGCTAGTTAAGAGATATCAATGGAGTATTCTCCCACAGGGAATATTAAACAGGCCAACCATGTGCCAATATTTTGTAAGACAGCCATTGGGAGTAATACATAAACAATTTCCTAAATCTATAATTTTTCATTACATGTATGATATTTTACTAGCTGATTCAAATGCAGAGACCTTAGAAAGAATGTTTGAAGAAGTAAAGAAAATTTTGCCTTCTTGAGGATTACAAATTGTTCCTGAAAAAATACAAAGAGGAGATTCTATTAATTATTTAGGATATAAAATAGGTCTACAAAAAAATTAGACCCCGAAAAGTGCAAGTTAGGAGAGATCAATTACGGACTCTTAATAACTTTCAAAAATTATTCAGAGACATTTCCTATCTAAGGACTGTTTTGGGGTAAAAAATGAAGAACTGAGTAAATTGTTCATAACCTTAGAAGGTGACAAGGACTTAAATAGTCCAAGAGAATTATCAGCTGAAGCAGAGAGAGAATTGACCTTGGTGGAAAAGAAAATACAGGAAGGACATGTGGATCATGTGGATTCAACACTTGATTGCATTTTGGTTATTTTACCCTCTAAGCATTCTCCTACAGGAATTTTAATGCAGAGGGAAGATATATTGGAATGGATATTTATACCAAAAACAGAGTAAAAAAACTTATATGGAAAAGATCTCTGAGATGATTTTAAAAGGAAAATTGAGACTTCATCAATTAGCAGAAATAGACCCAGCAGAATTTGTAGTACCTTTAACTAAGGATGGCATTGACAAATTATGGGTAGAAAGTGAACCTTTGCAAAGAGCTTTCAGTAAATTTTTGGGTGAGATTAACAGTAAATATCTTAAAAGTGATAGAATTCTACTTATAAAGAGAGCTAATTGGATCCTGCCTCACATTCTATGAGAAACTCCAATATCTGGAGCCCTTACATTCTATACATATGCAAAAAACCAAGGAAGTGCAGGTTACAAATCATAAAATATCAGTAAAGTAGTCAAAATCCTGATAATTCAGTTCAAAAATCAGAATTGTATGCTATTCTGATTGTATTAATGGATTTTTTTGGAAACTCTCAACATAGTAACTGACTCTCAGTATGCTGAAAGAGTGGTCTTACATATTGAGACTGCAGAATTTATCCCAGATGAATTGGAATTAACTTTGTTATTTATTAAGTTATAAGATATAATCATGATTAGGAAGCATCCCTTATATATAACTCACATTGGAGCCCATCCAGGTCTGCCAGGACCTCTAGCACAAGGTAATGATGAGCTCGATAAACTATTGATAGGAAATGTGCTGGAGGCCTCAGAATTTCATAAAACCATCATGTCAATAGTAAAGGTTTTAAAAAAGTATTTTTCCATAACCTGGCAACAAGCCAAGAAAATTGTAAGGAAATGTACTATTTGTTCTTTTTACAATCAGACCCCACTATCAGGAGGATGTAATCCAAAGGGTACTCAGAGGAATGAAATCTGGCAGATGGATGTGTTTTGCTTTGCAGAATTTGGAAAATTGAATTATGTGCATCATATCATTGATACATATTTAGGATTTCAATGGGCAACTTCTCTGAGTTCTGAAAAAGCTGATTCTGTAATCACACATTTGCTAGAAATTATGGGCATCTTGGGTATACCTGCACAAATTTAAACTGACAATGCTCCAGCATATGTCTCTGTTAAAATGATACAGTTTTTTTGCTTATTACAATATAAAGCATATTACAGGTATACCACATAATACTATAGGCCAAGCAGTTATAGAAAGATCAAATCAAACTCTAAAGTATATGCTAAATAAACAGAAAGGGGTAACAAAACCTCCCAAAATAGATTACATAATGCTCTATTAACTTTGAATTTTCTCAATGTTAATGAGAAAGGAACAACAGTTGCAGAGAGACGCTGGGCAATAGAAAAAACTACAGAATTAAATCAGCTTATATACTTTAAGGATGTGCTGACCTCAGAATGGAAACGAGGATATGTATTAAGTTGGGGATGAGATTTAGCTTTTGTTTCTACAGGAGAAGAAAAGCTATGGATACCATCAAATTTGATAAAGGTTCTATTTGAACAAGAGAGACCTCTTAATTAGAAGAGGTGGTAATTCACCAACCAGAATGACCATCCAATTTAAATTAACTTATAACACTAGCATATGCTTTTCATTTAATCAGATATAACTTGCCAAAAGGGAACCTCCCCAAAGTTAAGCTTGGGGAATGCTTTTGTTTTTGTCTTTCAGGAGAATGGAGGTTAAGGAATCTGAAAAACACTGGACAAATGAGACATTGGAAGAAAAGGGACAAATCATCCAGAATAAATGTCCCAAGCAAAAGAGTAAATTGGCCTATTGGTATATCACATATAAAATTTCATAAGTCTTCCTAAATATGTGTTTCTGCTGTTCTCTACAGACACTTAACACAAATGGTCTTTATGTAGTCCCAGTCCAATTAATAATTACAGCTGGCTTTGGAGTTGGAGAATGGCTGCCTCCTTCTCTAAACCCAAGCATGTTTGTTAAAAGGAAAATGCAAAATCTCTATATCATGTCAGAAGAGCCATCTGATATGGGACATAAGAAAAACAAAATTAAGGGAATATTCTATTGCCACTAATCTCATAATTCTTTGGTCCTATTTTGATTCTTTAAAACATTTCTTAAAGTATGAATTTTATATCAAAATTTATAAGATTAACATATTAATCTTTTGTTATGATATTAATGGTCATATAGAATACTAATTAATTCTAGAAAAAAGGGTTTATTTAGCTTTCTGTACATGTTTTTGTGTTTTAGTCTCTTGCCAGTTTTCTGCAAGGAATCATAACCATGTCTAACAGCAAATTTGAAGTCTCTAGAAAGATGATGGGGCCCCACAATGATGATTACACATTGACAATAATAATACCACTAAGCTGACAAACATCACCCAAGGATCAGTTTTGGATTACAAACTGATCAGGACAATTTTGAGATAGCTAGGTGAGATGATCCAGCCTCACAGACTACCCAAGCAAGGACTTGAAATAACCAATATGCAGAGACTGGACAACAAATGATACAGCTACCTCTCCCAGGACTTGGCAATTAATTAAATTTTTTTCTTTTCAGGATCCCCTAAAGATGACTTCACCCCCAAACAGCAGGAAGTAATCTTAAGAACATGATGCCCACATTCCCAAGAGGTGGGATGGGTGGTTTTTGGTCTTTCTACAGGTTTTGGATAATAGTCATTGTTTAGAATGGTTGGTTACAAGTTGTTATTGTTAATGGTCACGAAAAAGGCTAAATAAAGGAGATTAGATTTAAGGTTCTTGTTTAAAAAAGATATAGAAATGATAGCATAAAGGGTAGATTATTGAATCTACTCTGAAAAAAAAGAGAGGATATAGATATGACATAGATAAAAAGATGCATTATTGAATCTACTTTTAAAAGGCAACTACTAGTTTTAAATATTTTGCATTGGATTGGATTTTTGTATATTGTATACAAATTATGTATATTGATACAAATTTGAGATTGACTTTGTTAGAAAATATTGTACATATATTTCTAATATTGGTCAAGAAATTGTACCTATACAGTTCATTTAACAATGTAATGCAATTTGCTAATCTTGAAAGTTATTATCAACTACTAGGATATAAAGAAATGAAAGTCAGTAGTTAGTCATTTCAATTGAACTTGTAGTCATATTAGGTATGTTCTCCAGGTCAAGCAGAGATATACTTTAGATAGACTGGTCATCTTCAAAACCTTCAGAGATTTACATAATATAGCATTTAAGATATTTTAATAACAGATTTTTTTCTCTTTTTTATGAATATGAGACATGTCTGCTTCTGGCAGTACTAATTTTCTTCAGAGAAGATATAAGTATTGAAGAACCTCCACATGGAATTAACTTTCATTGTGGCAAAAGTTAGCCATTGGGCAAGAAAGTGCCCTTGCATTGACTGCTGACAGTATGCTGTTCAAAATGGAAAAGCAAGACACAAAACAAAGGACTGCCAATCCTTGCCAAGACAAGTGTGGTTGCAGCTTGGTATCAGGCATCCTCTGAGGCCTGGGCAATATGGTACCATTGCTGAAATGGCTTTGCAATCTGGAAAAGGTACGGTGCCCCTTCCTTCAAATGCAGCTGAGCAGGCAGTGGGCCAATGTCTCCTGGTGTGCAGTGGAGCAGTAGCTGGAGCAGTTATTCTTGGAGGAGTAACTAGACTGATGGAGTCTGGCCTCCCAATGGTAGACTGGCATTTAATAAAGGAGATGAGGCCACCTTCAAGCTGAGAAAAATGGGAAGCTGAATTCCAAAAATATCAGCAATTTACAGAATTTAAAATCATGAATCATGACAGGACAATGGTGGAATTCAGGTTTATCTGGTACATGGAATTCTTGCATCAAAATGTGGGGTTGAGCTGTAGGCCTTGCATACATCCTGATTCATAAATGAGTCTGTCAGATATGCTAAGCCTGTAGGCCAAAGATGATGTCTCAACATTGCCGAGAAACTTCAGGTGACTGTCCAGGCAGCTGACTGCTTTTGTCATAACTCACACTTTTTGGAAGTTGTTTGCACTTCCTGTTTTACTAGGTAATATTATTTCCTTTTTGGGTCTCTGAGGGAGTTTAAGATTAGATAGTTACAGTTATAGTTTTCCTTGTTTATAATTCAGAAAAGAAACTGACTAAAGAGGAGTGCAGGACTGGGCCAGGCCTTGCAGCACTGCTCCTTGGGAGGAGCTACTTCACCTTCTCATCAGTATCAGCAAGGATCTGGATCTTTTGTCCAGGTTCCCCCAAACTCCCCTAAAGTCTCTGTGTTCAACTGTTAGAGCTTGGTTTGGCAGCTCCCTGCCTGAAGTTGCTTATTGGCTGTTGTTAGCCTTGGTCCCGAGGCTGTGAGCAGAGAGCAGCCTCTGTTGAGGTGGGAGTTAAGTACACATTTATTTTTACTGTGACTTGTTCAGCACCACATTTTACAAAATGTCTTGTTTCCTTTACTATTGTTTTGGAAAGGAAAGTTTATTAAAATTGTTTTAGTTTGAGAATATAGTTTTATTAATTACAGCTTTATTTTGGAAAACTCTTGAGTTTTAATTCAAATGTTTGCCAGTACTTTCCAAAGTAAGGTGATATTCAGAGACAGTTGTTGAGATCGATGGCTTACGGACATTTTTGGGGTATTCACATTTGAAGATTCCTTAGTAATGAATGTCTTTGACTTAAATCTAAGCAAAAACTGCAACATTATTCTTTGTACATTTTCATTATATAGTGTTAACAAGCTTAGTTGCAAACAAATGAAACACTTAAGCTATTAAAAAATTGAAAGACATCATAATATAGTTTACTGTTGGTAATACAAGATAGGATAGAAAGTGAATTAGGTACATTTTGGACTTACCAAAATAGGATAGATAATGAAGTATTTTCACTGAATTTGTCAAATGTAAATGGACTAGACACTGTTGATGTATTATTGCTTGTATATATTGTATATAGTTATTGTACTTATTTTATATAGTTTTCTTATATTAGTTATAACATTTTTTCAGATAAAAAGAGGGGAAATTTGGTGATATTCTATCTGTGTCCCCCAACAAAGTTTATCTGAGGATCAGAGGAAAAAGCCAGCCACTATATTAGACATAGAAGTCAGGCAATGGTAGCATACATCTTTAATCCTATTACTCTGGAAGCAGGGGTCTGTCTGGGTCTCTGTGAGTTCAAGGCCACACTGGCTTGGTGGCACATGACTTAAATTCCAACACTAGTTAATCATAAAGGTCTGAAGGTCTGTACAAGCAGATAGGAAGTGACAGAGCTGGGCAGGAAGAGTAAGTGATGTAGCTGGACAGAGAGAGGAAATGAGTTAGCGGAACAGAAAGGAATACAGGCATGGGTATACAGGAAGACTGAAAAGTCAGTCAGGTAAGGTTGGCTTGTTTCTTGTCCTATTCCTTTGCTCTCTCAGCTTCAACCTCAATTTCTGGCTCTGTGATTTTTATTTTATAAGACTGTTTAGCAATTCATGTAACACCTAAGCTGTTACAACTTTGTTGCAAGCAATCAGAATTTTATACCCTTATCAGAAACAGACTATAATAGCAGTTACCAGGAAGAACACAATTGTAGTTGCCAGCATACAGTGATATTTGCAAGCTATATAGAGTACACAAGGTTAATGTCTAAGACCAATTTTTCTGGCAAGCTTCCATATGCTTCTCTGACTTCTAGGTAACACAGAGATACATAGGTGGCCTGAAGGACCACCTATGCTCCACTGCCTGAAGGAGTGCTTCAGTTTCTCAGGAACTGAAGGGCATATAGTGCTCTAGGAGCCATGGACTCTAAACTGAAAAACCTATGACACATGTCTCTCAAGTCAGCTAGACCAAGCCAGCTCCATGATTCCCTATAGATCCTCCTTTTTATTTTTTAATTTCAGAGTATACAAGTCAATCTTCAAAGGAGACATAGGGAGCAAATCTATCTTAAGGCTCCAATGCTTCCCAGAATAACTAACAAAAAATTCCCAGAGACATGACTCTAAACTACAATTTACAAGTCCAATTACAGATATACCAAAAACAATGACCAAAAGTCTTTGCTAGGTTTTTCACAGCAATGAAGGAGGGTAATTTATCTGACTTTGAATGCTGAGTAGTTAATATTTATTTCATCATGCAATGTCTGAACATTATTGCTTAAATTATCATGTGACCATCTTTGCCTAGGGAACTATATGAATAGCAGTAACAGATACTTTCAACAGAGACAGCATAGCAAGGAATACCAGTTTTGCAGTGACAACCTTCCCCTTAGGTTTCATCAACTCTTTTCCCTCAGGTTTTCATCTCATTCATTGTTGATAGAGAAACTCTGTTTTTCATGGTTTGATGGTTCCATTGGCCCATTTCCTTTCTTTGCTTTAGGGGTAGCCTCCGTAAACATTTTCAATCTTCTTCATTCCTCTTCCATAGGTCAAAGTTAGTCTTTCAGGTATCCACATAGTTGTTTTCAGCACTCTGAGGAAAAACACAGAGATAGCCTTAGCTCCAGTGAGTTATTAGACCCAGGCCATTCCAATGACCTGACATAGCATGTCTTCAAAGAACTATGCCCCTGAGTTGCTTTTGGAGGGGCCACACAATCTTCTAAAGCAGTATGGCTGTCTTTGCCCAATTTTTAAAAAATTAAATTATAAAACATAGAAGATAAAATACTATGAGGATTAACCATAATACCCTTATCCACGTCCTTTATTTTTAAATAATGTTTAAGTTGTCCATTAGCTCTTTCCAGAAAAGATTGGTGCTGAGGGTTATATGAAATGCCTGTTATGTGAATTACAGCATATTGTTGGCCAAATTCCTGAAAAGGCTCAGTAGTATATGCATGAGCATTGTCAGTTTTTAATATTTTACAGGGAACTAAAGCAGCAAAAGCTCTGAGTAAAAAGTTGATCATATCCTTAAGTGCTTCTCATGATCAGAGAAGAGAAAAAGTGAACAAATAACTCTGTACAGTCTCATGAACATATTTTAACTTCCCCAAACTGGAGACATGAGTAACATCTATGTGCCAAATATGATTTGGCAGTAATACTCTAGGACTTATAGCATAAGAGGCTAGAGACTTGATATTAACTCTTACACATGAAGGGTGTTCCTTAACTCTCAAGTGAGCCTGTTCTGTAGTTAGTGAAAAACATTTTTTTCTCAATGAAAATTTTCAATGCTTTGATGAAAGCTTTCACATGGTTCTCATGGTTCATTTAGGTTGCTAGTTCCTAGGAAAAGAGACAGTGTTAACATTTCCCTCAGACAAATGGCCTGGAAGATTAGAATGTGACCTTGTATATGCAAAACAAATTGGATTTTCCTATGTCTCTAATTCTCATTGAATTAATTGTAATAAATCATGAATAGAGGTGTCTGATGAAGTGATCCACCTGTGTCTAGATGCTCACTGCCAGCACTGCATATTTTGTGTCAGAATATCAGTTTAGAGGCTTAGGGTAATTCCACTTGTTTTACAGAAGCGTCTGAGTGAGTCTAGATCAGTGAAGCATTTCTAGAAACGAGGGTACTCTTACCATCTTTAGTGATATGTGCAAATACTTATACAGAGGGTATCAGAGAAAGCCTGGTAGTTTTAGGAAATTAATCCAGTATCATTACTCTTATTTTTTTCTTGTTGCATGACTGCCAATAATTGAGGCACTGTATGCCCTTAGAGGGCTGCAGTCAAAGATAACTCTTGAATATATGAAGGCACAATATTAGTTAAGAAATGGATGTAATCATTAGCATCTCCTTTCTTTCCAAAGGGACAGATAACAGTCTGGCATGAAGCATTAGCATTGTCATATGCCAGCTGCTTTACAATAGTCATTTCTGCCTCTCTATCAACTGTCAGGTAACTGATGTCCTGCAAAAGAAGAAAAACAAAATCTTGATATGTCTCATCAGGCCTGTACCTAATTTTAGAAAGTTACTTTGTTGTTCTTCAAGAATCTGGGAATTTACAACAATCTTGCAGTGCTAAAGCTTTTATTTGTCCATAAGCCTCAGGAGGACATTTTATCTCCTGTTGAGCATCACTGTACATGCCTCCTCATGTGAACACTTCAAAAGATATGGATGCATTATTTTGCTTATATCTATTAGCTTGGTCCTGACATCTTTCTGAATAATCAGCCTTCTACAGTAAATATTTATCCCCAGTAAGACCAGCTTGTATGAAGATTTTCCAGTTAGAGGGATCAAAAGCATCTCCAGAGATAGAATCAAGTAGATACAATATAAAGAGGCAGTTGTCTCATATTGAGCACAAGCCTGCATAAGATCCTTAAGAGTCTTAAATGAAATGAGTATATAATTTTTAATTTGCTGCCACAGGTTATGAGGGTTGGCCATTTCACAAACCAGGAAAAGGGAAAAATACTTTCATGTCTTCTCCCATTGTCTGGGCTCAATACAGAGCCTCTTGCATTAGAGATCTGTACTGTGACTTAAAAGGAGTTGATTCTTTTATCCAGGAGTGAGAAACCTCCTTAATAATCTTAGTAAGAGATAAAGGGAAGCAGCAAAAAAGTGTCCCCATGTTATCAGGAACTGTACTTGGTGGATAGGGGTTAGGAGTAGAAGAAATTGGAGCTGGAAGTGCAGGGGCAAGATTAGCATAAAGAGGAAGATAGTCAACTTCATCATAGAGACACTAGATAATATATATTCAGGTTCTAATTTTTCTCCTGTTCCCAGTATTAATTCTGCTTTGTCCTGATCACTTTCACTTTTAATTTTAACTGTGTCTCTTTTGTAGTGAGAATTATAGTTGGTCTTAATACAAACTCAGAGTGAGATATCGGGTAAATGCTGAAAGATCATAGAAGTAAAGGAGCCATACTCTAGAGAAACTTCTTACTTCCCCCAAATCCTCAGACAAAAGGGGAAAGCTCCTGTCTCCACCCTGCCTTATCACTTCCTCTCTCTGCCCAGCCATATTACTTCCCATTTTTTCCCTCCCAAGTATTGGGATCAAAGTCATGAGATACCAAGTGCTAGGATTAAAGGTGTGTGCTACCACTGCCTGGCCTCTAGTGGCTAGCTCTGCACTCTGGTCTCTAGGCAAACTTTATTTGTTAGAGCACAAGCAAAATATCACTACACTCTTTTATCTATTATGGATTTTATTTCCTTCAAAAGCTAAAAAGCATCACTAAGAATTTTTTTCTGGTCCCATTGCATCTAATTCTCCCCGAATTGTTCTTCCTAACCAGGACCAAGTTCTGGGGCTGAGAGATCCCTCTTCAGGGAAAGAAGGATGAAGCTCATCATTTCATCAACTTATGGATTTCTGCTTTAACTCCTTCCACCAGCAACAAAGTTCACAAATGTTGTGAACAAAATACAAACAAATGTTGCCCCTCCTACTCTGTCTACCCTGTATCTGTTATGAATTATTGCATGGGGGGACCCCTGAGAGTATCCCATGCATGTAGGGAAACATGTTGGGTAGATGCAGTTGCAGGCTAGACATATGCCATGTGGGCATGGTGTCAGCGTCAGCGACAGACAGTAATTCACAACCCAGATGCTGCATCCATGTGGAGAGTTTATTATAATAGAGAGATGAAGAGAAAGATAGGAAAGAAAGAGACAGAGAGAAAGACAGAGAAGAGAGAGAGAAGTTGAGTGTGCACACCTTGTGGGAGGAAAAAGTGGAAGAGAGAGAGAGGAAGGGTAGCATTCATGATTCTTAAGCCAGCTAGAGCAGGCCAACTCCATAATTTCCTGCAGCTAGCATCTGGCAGAATTTGTTCAATGTTTATCTTACATAACTTAACTCTGTTTTAAATTCAATTACTTAGTATATATATATATATATATATATATACTTAGTATATATATATATATATACTTAGTATATATATATATAATTTTACAATTAAGTATGCAATTATTAAGTATGTATATAATTATATTATGGTTTAAGAGTACAAGTAAATTTACATAACCATGAAGCAGATATGTTTATTTATATAAAACTAAATTTTGGGTAAATATTTGATACTTCAGGGTGTAGAGCATCCTTAATGTGGTGGTTAGAACAAAAATCCTCCCACAGGCATATAGGGGGTGGCACTATTTGGAAGTGTGGTCTTGTTTGAGTAGGTGTGGCCTTGGTAGAGAAAATGTGTCACTGATGAGGGTGGGGTTTGAGGTTTCAGAAACTTAAACCTGGTCTAGTGGCTCATTGTCTCTTCATATTCCCTGCGTATCCAGAAGTAGAAATCTCAGCTACCTTTTCAACACCGTGTCTGCCTGCATGCCACCATGCTTCCCCCATGATAATGATGGACTAAACCTCTGAACTATAAGCCAGTCCCAATTAAATGTTTTCCTTTATAAGATTTGCTGTGGTTATGGAGTCTCTTCACAGCAATAGAAACCCTAAGACAAAAGTGTTATTTATTCATTTATTTATTTTACATTCTGACCACAATTTTTCTTTCCCTCCTCTCCTTTCATTCCTGCCCACCCCTACCTCCCCTCTTGTCCTCCATCATTCACTCCTTTGTTTCTGTTCTGGGTATCAACAAAGCGAGACAAATCAGGTGGCAGTAAGACTCATCTCCTCCCCTGGAATCAAAACTGGGCAAGGCAATCCAGTGTAATGAATAGGTTCCCAAGAGCCAAACAAAACATTAGAGACAGCCCCCACTCCCTTTGTTAGGAGTCCCACAAGTAGACCAAGCTACACAACTGTCACACATATGTGGAGGACTTAGGACAGTTCCCTGCAGGCTCCCTGGTTGTTACATCAGACTCTATGAGTTCATATGAGCCAGGTTAGTTCTTTCTGTGGGTTTTCTTGTGATGACTTTGACCCCTCTAGCTCCTACAATCCTTCTTCCCTCTCTTCAGCAGGATTCCCCAAACTTGGCTTAATATTTGGATGTGGATCTCATCTGTTTCCCTCAGTTACTGGATGAAGGCTCTCTGATGACAATTGGTGTAGTCATCAATCTGATCACAGGAGATATCCATTATTTCTAGGAGTCTTAGCTGGGGTCATCCTTGTAGATTCATGGGAGTTTTCCTTGCATCAAGTTTCTACTTGAATCTTAAATGTAATCTTTTAAAGTACTCTACTGAACTATCAACCCCCAATTTAATCCCTCAGGTTTACATCCCCAACCACCCCAAGTCCACCCAGGAGATCTCTTCTATTTTCCCTTCCAAGGGAGATCTAGGCATTCCCCCTTGGGGCCTCCTTGTTACCTAGCCTCTCTGGGTCTGTGGATTGTAGCATGCTTATCTTTTACTTTATAGTTAATATCTACTTATGAGAGAGAACATACCATGTTTGTCTATCTGGGTCTGAGTTATCTCACTCAGGATGATTTTTTCTAGTTCCATCCATTTTCCTTCAAATTTCCTGATCTCATGATTTTTAACAGCTGAGTAATTATGGTCAGTGTCAGGATCGCTGTAATGCAGTAAGACTCTGGAGATGACCACACAAATAGTGCCCCCAAACATGGTGCAGGTTCTCTTCCTGGTGGTAGGCAGTAATGGGGAGTTCTAAGAAGATAGGAGCAGAGATCAGGAGGTATAAGTCAATATTTGTGTCAATTACTGGTGTTCTATTCAGGAATTTTGTCTCCTGTTCCAACATGATCAAGGCTCTTACCCACTTTCTCTTCTAGAAGGTTCAGTGGACTTACGTTGAGTTATTTGATCTACTGGGACTTGAGTTTTAAGCATGGGTAATAGATGTAGATGTAACAGTCTTATTAAATAAGAAACACAGAGCCAAATGCAGACTTAAAAGCTCAAGAGATCAGAGCAGTAGCTAAGAGCTGAGACTAAAACC
Source organism: Peromyscus attwateri (assembly GCA_902168425.1). Lineage (NCBI taxonomy): Eukaryota > Metazoa > Chordata > Mammalia > Rodentia > Cricetidae > Peromyscus > Peromyscus attwateri. The sequence goes on along the minus strand of CABHPP010001547.1, from coordinate 71,657 downwards.
ACCTTCTTACCCCTCGCTGCCTCTGCTGTCCTTCCCCTGAGAAAGAGACCTACTTCCTGTGTGTCTGTCTTTTTATTGACTTTCCGTTCTGCCTTCTCATTGGTTGTAAACCCAATCACATGACCTCCTCGTCACTGCCTATCTATACAGACCTCTAGGTCTCTATGGTTAGTATTGAGATTAAAGGCGTGTATCTCCATGCTGGTGGTGTCCTTGAACACACAGAGATCTGCCTGTCATGTGATCGGGATTAAGGGTGTGTGCTACCTCTGCCAGACTTCTGCTATGGCTTGCTACTAGCTATGACCCCCAGGCACTTTTATTTATTAACATACAAATAAAATCACATTTCAGCACAAATAAAATACCATCATAAATAGATATGGATTTGTTTGCATTTTTCTACATGTAGACTTCCAGTTAGACCAGCACCATTTGTTAAAGAAATTTTCTTTTTTCCATTGCATAATTTTTGCTTCTTTGTAAAAAAAATTGAATGCCCATAAGGTCTGTGGATTTATGTCTGTGACTTTGATTTGATCCCATTGATCAATGTGTCTGTTTTTATGCCAATATCATGCTGTTTTTATTACTCAAGTTCTGTAGTAGAGATTGATATCAGGGATGGTGATGCCTCTACCAGTTCATTTATTGTACTGGATAGTTTTACCTATCCTGTTTTTTTGTTTTTCCATATGAAGTTGAGTTTTGTTCTTTCTAAGTCTTTAAAGAATTGTGTTAGCATGGGAGACCTCGATTTGGGGGATGTGGGGATGTGGGGTGGCTTGGGAAGGAGGGCTGGGGGGTGGGAGGAGGGAGGAGGGGAGATCTATGGATAGTATGTGGAGTGAGTAGAAAATTTCTTAATAAAGAAAAATGAAAGAAAAAAAAGAATTGTGTTAGAATTTTCATGAGGATTGCATTGAACCTATAGATTGCTTTTGGTAAGATGGTCATTTTTACTATGTTAATCCTACCAGTCCATGAACATGGGAGATTTTTCCATCTTTTGATATCTTTTCCAATTCCTTTCTTCAAAGACTAGAAGTTTTTATCATGTAAGTCTTTCACTTTCTTGGTTAGAGTTACCCCAATATATTTTATGTGGTTTGTGGCTCTTGTGAAGGGTATTGTTTCTATAATTTCCTTCCCTTCAGTTTTATCCTTTGTATATAAGAGGCTAGCAAGGTTTTGAATATTGTTCCCTGAAACGTCTTAAGCCAGGTCTCTTCACTCTGAGTCACAATCCATCCATCCATCCATCCATCCATCCATCCATCCATCCATACTACACACACACACACACACACACACACACACACACACACACACAGAACATTATTAGAGATACAAGTATTGACTTGTACCTTCTGGTCTCTGCTCCTTTTTTCTTAGGGTACCCTATCACTGCATACTGCCAGGAAGAGAACCTGCACCATGTTTGGGGGCACTGTTTCTGTGGTCATCTCTAGAGTCTCACTGCATTACAATGATCCTGGCACTGACCATAATTACCCAGGGCTACAGTTTGCAAACTTTTCCTGATGGCCATGTTATCTTGTGCATCCTCAAATTCATACTCCCTATATCTTCTGCACATTGAAAATGAGGGGAAAACATAAAGACACATGAGATAAACATCCCAATAACTGCCAGGAAGATAGAGGAAAAGTTATCTATTTTAAGTTATTTCTGGGAGGGGAAGAAGACTGCTAAAGTTCAGAGTTTCAGGAAATCATCCTCAGTTTTAGCCAGCATCCAAAAGGCCATATACAGGGATTGTAAAGGAAGAACACGTTTAGTGCCAGGTTCTATATGTGAATTCAGAGGGCTCCTGATTACAGTTTCTTTGTGTCAGGCAAAGAGCTGTATCAGGAACACATGCTGAGAAATAAAGAGAGATTATTTATTTATTTATTTATTTATTTATTCTCTTTTGATTATTTTATTGACAATCTGGGTGCCACCAGAGACACACTATTCAGATATTTCTTAATGTGCTTCACAGAAAAAGAAAGATTGCTCTGCAAAGGTTTTATTTCCATTCTTTTGACATCCACTTTTTATCTTACTATTCATGCTCACACAACACAGGCTGTGATTCATGTTCACACACTGTGGATGTTCTTTATGTAGTACATATAAAAAATATAAAAGTTTATCAAAGGAAAATGCATGAACTTTTAGTCTGAATGTTCTGGCTTTGGATGGGCAGAAAAGTAGGAGAATAGGAAAAATCATATTCTTTATTTTTAGTAAAGTACTAGTAGAGATGTTACTATCATTATGGTAAACATGATCTCCCCTTTATTTTGACTTCAGCAAATGAACATTTGGGGAAAACCTAGATTTATGAATAATTTTATTCAACCCAAACACATGTTTCATATATCCACCTTCACCCTATTTGCCCAAAGAAGCTGATCAAAATAGATCATTTGTTTTCTGGGAGGCTTTCTCAAGTTAATGGTATCCAGGGAAAATGAAGGAAGATAGGAGGAAAGTGAAGCCATGATATTATTTCTTAAGTTGCCATCCTGTAGGGTCAACTCTTCTCCCTGTAGTCACAGCACCTACCAGAGCACTATCACTAGGTAAGAGGCAACTGGTATTATTGGCTATAGTATTATTTGTAGATTGCTTTATACCATGTTTACAATTTTACAGACAGTCCCTTTGTAAGATTCACCTTACAAAACTCACTTATTTCTTGGGTGGGTCACAGTAATACATTCAAGAAATAATATGTGTAAAGCTTCAGGAAATAGATGCTTGTTTGGATTCACTGTCTCGTCCCTATTTCTTTTTTATTTTTAAAAATTCTTGGTAGAGGATACAAGTAACTAGTGACATGCCTTAGAAGATGATACTGACACCTGTTCCAAGCTGTGCTCTTTGACTCCTGTCTGCTACCATGTGAATCACTATGATCAGTAAAAAGAATTAATAGCAGAATTGACTCCATCCATTTTGGAAAGATGTTTGTCTCCATCCTAACTCCTAACATTGTATTTAGAAAGTTCTATGAAATATCATAAAAATGAAAGACATAAGCATCGCTTTCAAAAATTAAAAAATGATTCATATATATATATATATATATATATATGAAACAATACTAGAATGTGTTAATTAATTAAGAAGGAACCCAGGGGACAGTAATGCTGGTTGAAAGTAGATGCCGAGGAGCAGTGATGTTTAGAATCCATCTGAAAAAGTGTTCAAATGGATTTGCTGATGTTCACTGGCTGTAGCCTAAACTCATCTAGTGACATATAAGAACCTAAAACTTTCACATCTGAGCTTGTCTTTTCTACTAGCCACAAACACACATATTAGCATGTAAATGAGAAATATTAATATAATTAAGTAGCAAATTAAGTGAATACATGTCCATTCACCTATAAATTAAATAATTCTTGAATAAGTCTATACTATTAAGACATCAGAAAGCCACCCAGATGTCATCCACTTTATTTATAAACTTTTTTCTTAAAAAAATCTGCTGACTCCCCATGGGAGGCCTTACCTTCTTGTAGGAGGGAATGAGGGTTAGATTTCAGGGGGGAGGCTGGAGAGGCAGGAGGAGGGAAGAGGGGTATCTGTGATTGGTATGTAAAAATGAATAAAAAATTTCTTAATAAATTTTTTAATTACTGTTCTATGAGAGATTATTTTTTAAAAAGAGGAAATATTAATGAGAGAAGTGGTCTGGTGATCTAAGAAAGAGCCCAATTAGTGTTGTGGCAGAAGTAATACCCCACTTATATTTCATGTTCATGGCATTCACATCTCCTGTCTCCATGTCTCTGCTTTCTCTGGTTTGCTCTGTAGCAGATATGAATCCTACTTGAGGATTTCTTGGCCAACTGGATTATCTCACTTATTATCCTTGAAGTTTAGTCTCTACTCTCTTCTACCCTACATGACACTGATAGAAATAATGATGGTTATCACTTCTCAGGGGAAAAATATTTGGTAAATGATTGGAAAGGATCATTATGAAACCTTCAAGGCTGATAGAAGTGATTTGGTAGTTCACAGAACTGTTATGTGTGACATTTACACAGGAATTAATATTATTTCAGATCCTTTACTGATCACTTTAAAATATATGTGTTTACAGTTGCAATACTTTAGTGAGAAATTAAAGTCTCTGTCTTCAGAACACCATTAAACATTACACAGAGCAATCCTTCTACTATATACTCTGCTGCACAATAAGCCAGTCATGCAACTCTAATGATTATGGTTATTCCTTTTTTAGAGTTGGGTGAATGATATTAAGAATAAAACATTTCTTCTTTTGGTAATAATTTGGGTGGGTTTTGCAAAGACTTCTGAGAGTCTGTGTAAGAAAGAGAAGAAAGAAAGCTGAGGTTGGGTTGTTTCAGGAAAGGAGCTAAATTCCTTACCATTCAGGAGTGAGTTTTACTAGGACAAAGAACCATGAAAGTCATGATCACATCTTGAGAGGGAGCATTAGAAAACAGTATATCTTGTCAGAAACAACAGGAATGGGGCCTGAAAAATAACATGGAGACTTCCTTTTCAAAGCCTTGAGAGGAACTCGAGAGAGTATTCAGTGTTAAGAGTACCTCTTTCTCTTCCAGAGGGTCAGAATTGAGTCCCAGCACTCACAAGAGATATCACAACCATATGCATTTCAGGTTTCATGAGATTCATCATCTCTGGGGATCCTCTTCAGCTCCTGCTCACATGTGGTGAGGCACATATGCAGACAAAGCATCCATACAAATAAAATAAATAAATTGAAAAATATATTAAAAACCAGTTGAGCAATTTAATTAGTTTTGACAGGATGACAAAGGTGGAGTGTTTTCAGGGGAGAAATCTCTGGATTTCATTGCTTTTTTCTTATAAAAATTATGTCTTATTTTATTAACTTTTTGTGGCTTTCATGATGATCTCATATATATATATGTGTGTGTGTGTGTGTGTGTGTGTGTGTGTGTGTGTTTACAAATTTTAATTAAAATATAATTTTATCTGTGCCCTCCTTTACAGTAAAACACAGGAAAGAAAGGAGGGAGGAAAGAGCCATTCATATTCTTTTGAGGGATAATGCACACAATTCTACACCACAATCTTATCTCTAGATTTTCCATTTTGACATGGACTGTGAAGTAACCATGTATTGAGTAAATTCTTGAAATTGGAATTGCAAATCCACTGGCAGATTTTCCACTACATAGAACTGCAGAGGAGCACAGATTAATATTTTATGCATTGAGACTCTTAGAATGACAAATGTATTTGTCAATCAGACTTATGATCCAATATTTCTGATGAAGAGAGAAAAGGTTAATTATGAAAGATTTGTTAAACAATTTTGAGAATCTCTTTGTATGCATTTCCTTATAAATTTCACATTCTTGTTAGGTCTGCATTGCAGTATAGTTTGAGTATTTGTCCTAATGTAAAGCTTTTTTTTTTTTTTTTTTTTTTTTTTTTGAGACAGTTTCTCTGTTTAGCTTTGGGGCTTGTCCTAGAATTCACTCTGCATACCAGGCTACCCTCGAAGTCTGCCTGTCTCTGTCTTAGGAGTTCTGGGATTAAAGACATGTGCCACCACTGCCCTGCCCTAAATGTAAAACTTTTAAGTGTACCTTTTTTTTTTTTCAATCAAGAATTGAAAGACATGAAGGAAAGCACAGAGTTGACTTGGTCTTTCCTTTACTGAAGAGATGAGGAAAGGGAGATCAATGTTGTATGGTTGCTCATGAACAGTCAGTGCTAGAACCTGTCTGACAAGTTAATCTCATTTGTCTAAACACTTACGTCTCTTCCACCTTATCCTAAAACATTTGTGAGTGACCGTCTGCTGTGTCCTGTTTTTCTCTTGTGCAGTTTTGCCTGAATCTGCATGTATTATACTTTTCAAGACCTCTCATTTCACACATTGAAAAAGAGGTGTGTCAGAAAAACACTAAGAGAAAATTATTTAATGATGTGTCCTGCCACATCACTACAACACTCCCCCAAAACACACATGTTTAAGTCTAATGGGTATCCTGTGTTAAAAAGTCTTGTTTGATGAGTTTGTAAAAGTTCTTACTCTGCAGACTCAGCACCATGTGTCTAGGAGTAAAACTGCTTACTGTGTGATCCAGGATGGTCCTAAACTGTGTGTTACTAAGTACTAAGCAACTTTTCATGGCACACAGTCTCATCATGATCCTGTCTATTGTACATATGATATTATATGCTGTCAATTGGAAACAAAAAAATCCAACAAGATACAGTTTGGCCACTTAGCGTTTCTTAATATAGTGTTTCTTATTGTTGCTACAGTTGGACTTTCTTTTACTCCATTCTCCCTTCCTCTCTTAGAGGAATTTCTTTATTGAGTGGACCACCATACATTGCCACAGTGTAATGCACAATAATTTCACTGCCTTAACCTTCTTCTGTGGACTACAAAGTAGAGCCCTGCTCAAGATAGTTTCATTCAATATATTGGGTGGTAGAATGCTTTTAGATGCTTTTCAGCTATTATCTTTGATGGAGGAAAGAGAGGAATTTCTCACACATCTCATGTTCTAAGGAAATGGTAAATGGTAGTTGAACCCAGAGTTCTAGATGCATGGATAGGTTATGAGAACATGGCCTTCATTGGACAATTTCCAAGAATGAAAGAAAACAGGTGTGGTGCACAAGTTCAGAGCATAGTTTATAAACAAGAAACTTGATTTCTGCTAAGAAAGTAAGGGGTTTATTTGAAATTGAGGAATACAAGAAACAGGGTAATTCTTATTCCCAAAGGGAGAAAGAAACTGATTATGTCGAATGTGGACATCATAATGGTCTGCAGATGCACATGTATCATAGAAAGAAATTCTGAGACTCATACAGACAATAGTCAAGGAAGAATGACATAGGTTGCCTTTGGTCTTGGAAAGCCTGATGACCCACTTATTATTGACCGTATAAGCCAAGCATGGACCTTTTCTGGCCCTTTCCCCTAGAAGGCATGCTGTGATGTAACCTGTTGGCATTATCCTGTGCTGTTTACATTTGACAAATTTCTTTCTTCACATTTGCAATCAAATTGGCCTAAGAGGATGACATCCCTGAGCTCCTGCTATCTGTTATCTTGGCTGAAATCATGATGCCTGTGGCTATAGACTAAGATCCACAAACATCTTACAACTTGTTTTTCAAATGAACACAGAGCCACAGATGCAGAGCCAAAGGGAAGAGAAAGTTTCAAAACTCCCAATGGAAGTGGAAAGATCTTGGGTTGATAATTGTGACAGCCTCACTTATCAACATAGTTAGAAGCATACATGCCCACAAATGTACTAGGTGAGTACAAATATGCTGGACACTGAGGTCTGCATCTAGCAGACTTATGGCTGTGTAGACACACGTATTAGTAGAATGTTCTCCTTAATTTTTATTTCTTGTCTTCTACAGATTCCTTATCTTTTGTGGGCCTATAATAGCTCTGAGTGCTATTGGAGAATCACAGAAGAATTTCATCATGAAGGAGATGTGGTAATTGGTGCATTTTTCCCTCTTCATATGATTTATACAGGCAACAAACTTCCTCATGCCACTGAGCCATATTTTTACACAGACTTCCACCTACAGTAAGTGACATTATTTTTTATTAATTTCTATATCAAAATTCCCATATCCTATGGTATGTTTGGATTCAAACTACCATACTCATTATATTTTTCATCATGACTATCCTACTTCAATTCTGATATGCCTATTTAATTATATATTACTGTTGATTTCTTTTCCTCTCTTAAAGAGGAAGTGAGAATTTTTTAAAATTAATCTTTTCTTTCCTAAGTGGCAATTGTAATCTTATAGGCTTACTTAGTCATGCATATTGTACCTCATGCTTTATGTTTTAGGTCATTAGAGGAAGATAATTTAATCAAAGGTTGACCAGTACTTCAGAGTATTTGAATTGGAATATGCTTCTGTAAAACAAGGTGATGCCACTAAAGGCAGTGACTTCTGAATGCCTGATGTGATGCTATAAAGACAAAATTTGTATATTTTCTATGCAGCTAATACCAAATCTCAAGTGTTAGAATTTGGGAATACTTCTCGTCTGCAAAAACACTTCACCTGTGTCTGAGTTTGCATCTAAATGTTTGTCTGATATTCTTTCGTTCTCAGGCAGACTTTTATTTTATCTGCTTGCTCCATGTGTTCTAAAACATCCTTCCTCATTGTTATAAATTTAGTCATAAGACATATTGCATTGGCTGGGCTGTGGTGGCACATGCCTTTAATCCCAGCACTTGGGAGGCAGAGGCAGGCGGATCTCTGTGAGACCAGCCTGGTCTACAGAGTGAGTTCCAGGAAAGGTGTAAAAGCTACATACAGAAACACTGTCTTGAAAAATCAAAAAGAAAAAAAAAGATATATTGCATTGATGGTCAATACATTAGGCTATTTATTAACTTGTCTTAAATATGCAAAATGAAGGTGAGTGTCATCCAAGTCTGGTCATATTCCTTGGTCTAGTTAACAAGTAATAATCATGCATGTTTCTTTTTAAAAAAACAATGCATTCTTTATTCCATGGATATGTTTCCACAGTGGTAGGGTTCCATTCAATTGGATGTGAAAGAAAGGCATCCACAATTAATTGTGAACATAGCATGGAAACACAGAAACACATAATCAAAGCCATGCTGAGAATCAGTGGATGAAAAATTACAATAAGAAATAAGTGGTAGGATGGATTGTGGTCAGTGTGACACTACTGGGTATTTGCTAAAACCTTGGTAGGATGCTAAGTCATTAGATCACAGAAAGTTTAGGAGAGAAAATGTTCAGATGTGAACAGTCACAGGATATTATAGGTGACATAGCAAAAATCCAGAATTGGTGTCTTCTGCTTTGTAGTTTGCCAAAGCTGCCCATCGCTCCTCTTTTTCTCTGCTCTCTAATGTCACCAGTTCAGTTACCAATATGCATCAGTATCGATTGCTTTCTTGATTGTGCGTCATGGAGCATATGACTGCAAAAGGAATAATTTCAATTATGTGAGTTTTGAGTGTTTGTCTTATTCATCACATATAAGAATACAATGGTGTGTCAAATGACTTCTTATGAAATCAGAGATATAATCAAACTGTGTTTATGGAAGAAAATTTTTTTTTTTTAAAGATTTATTTATTATGTATACAGCATGTATGACTGCAGGCCAGAAGAGGGCACCAGATCTCGTTACAAATGGTTGAGAGCCACCATGTGGTTGCTGGGAATTGAACTCAGGACCTCTGGAAGAGCAGTGAGTGCTCTTAACCTCTGAGCCATCTCTCCAGACCCAGAAAATTTTTTCCTACAAAAAATTAACGTGTTTTTGATTACACACTTGATAAATGTTTTATACAAAATGAGACTCATGAAGACATATATACTACAAAGTTAAAACACTTCTGTCATGCTTCTAATTAAATGCATTATTTAGATGTGTCAACTTCTTTTGGTGTCAAAAATTCATATACTTTTAAAGAGGTTCTGTTCTCCCCTCCTTCCCACTCTTCCTCCCCACTCTTTCCTTTTGCTTTTTGTGATATTTTCTCACACACATAAGTATGTTCTTTCATCAGTTGTTTCTGTCATATTTTTCTACATGCATAAGTGTCTTCATCATGATCATCATAACTTCAAAAAGATATAAGCTGCAGCTTAGCATTATGCTCCACTGCACTAGTTTTTGTATGGTCCAATTTATGTATGGTGGCTCACATCCTTGTAAAACAAAACTAAACAGTATCTTCTTTAGGCATTGATGGGAATGTTTTTCTTTCAAATTTACAGAAAGAAATGTGTTTAACTTGATATTTCAAAGTGGATCTCATCAACTGTATATGCAGCTCTTGAGTTTATTGATTAACAAGTTATGTATCATAAGAATATTATCTTTGACAATTTATGTTTTAGTAGTTTACATATTTTTCTTTAGATATAACCCATTTATGAACATTTTATTCATTAAAGGATGTATGTATGTGCTTTCAGGTCATTCTTAAATGTTTTACAATGCAATACAATTATATCTATTATAGTGTCTGAGATTGCAATGCAATTACAATTTCTTGCTTCTCATTCCTTCCTTCAAACCCTCCCATATACTTTCCTTGCTTTCTTTCAAATTCATGGCCTCTTTTTTTTTTCTTTTTTTCTTTTTTTTTTTTTTCGAGACAGGGTTTCTCTGTGTAGCTTTGCGCCTTTCCTGGAGCTTACTTGGTAGCCCAGGCTGGCCTCGAACTCACAGAGATCCGCCTGCCTCTGCCTCCCGAGTGCTGGCTCTTTTTTTCATGAATGCTTGATATTTTTTATTTAAGCTGGAAAAACAGCATCTTGTCCATAGATCAAAATCCATCATTTTTTGTTGTTGTTCTTATAGAGGTGAAACTTTATTAGTTTGAAAAGTGTAAATGGTTTAGTACAAAATTGTATTTTCTTAAATATATATTATATTTTTTTCAGGAATTAAAAAAAACAAAATGAAGCAGTTGCCAATTTGCTAGAACATTTCTCATGTAGATAAAGACATCCTAGATTCCTTTCTCCATGTCTCCTTTTGAGTGCATTAGAGTGAAAATGTCTCCACCCCTAAATTATGTTGGTTCTGAGCCCTACCCTCCACTATTGGCCATAATATCATAATTGTTCTCCCTCTTTCCATGAATTGTAGGCCCGTGTTTTTTTCTCTGAAAATAGACAGCATGGTCCTTGAATGTGCTGTAAATCTTTTTATGGCCCCCCTTTTCATTTTTAGGTGTTTGAAAAATTTTCCTTTGGTGTCTACCTTTAGCTACTGAACTTTATTCATGTCCAGTTTGTCTTTTTCTTTCTTTCTTTCTTTCTTTTTCTGATACAGCTTTCCTTTCTATGGCTTAGAAAGTTGCATCTTGTGGTATACAAAAAGTTCCTGAAATGTATTTGTAGATGCCAAGATAATATTTTCTGCTCAGAGAGTCACATGTACTTATACACTAAAGATTATCCCCATTGTCGAAGCAAACAAACTGCCGTAGAGAATGTGTAATTGTTGGATATTGAAAATCCTAATAAAGCATCAGAATGAGCAACAGCATTAGGATTTAAATCATACATATTTCCAAAAATAATGTTTTTCTCAAATTGTATCTTTTCAAGTCCTATAGCTCAGCTTGCTGACATAATTACATGGCCATTTATTCTTTTATTGAAAATAGATTATTTTCTCACATAATATATAGATTATTTTCTCACATCCAAATTTTGAAGTCAAGGTACCTTTAAAAATATACATTTTGGTATAACTCAACAGCTTTTGCAATCAAATGTTTTTCTTCATTTACGAATATCAAAGAGAACATAATCCAGATTCTCTGTGTGGTAGCCATCTTTACGTGGCTTATTTTTTATATTACCTTGAGCCTATTGCTTTAAACTGCAGCATTCTAAAACTGAAACGGCACTATGGCTGCTGGCTCCACCCACCTCATCTTCCCAACACGGTGGTGATATGTTTACTGCCAGTTCTGGGAGCCTTTGTGGGTCTATGCTTCTATCAAAGCAGCGTGTAGCCCAGAAAACTCCTTTTTTTTTTGTTTTGTACTAGCAAAGGCTAAATCCACCACACACTCCCTTTCTGTTTCTCATTAGAAAAGAACAGGCTTCTAAGAGATGGTATTGAAATATGACAAAATAAAATATAATAAGATAAAACAAAAACTATTACATAAGAGATGGTTAGGTCAATACAACAGAACAAAGAGCCCAAGTGATGGCAGGCAAATTGGAGATCTTATTATTTGCACACTCAGGAATCCCATAAAAATAGTTAACTGGAAGCCATAATATATATGCAGAGGACCTTTGGTCATGTTGACTTAGAGGGCCCATTTACTTGGTATTCTCCACCTGCTCTGTATCTTACATTCTTTCTGCCTCCTCCTCCACTGGATTCCCTGACCTTTGAGGGGAGGAATTTTATGGTGACATCCCATTTAAGGTCTGAGTGTTCAAGGTCTCTCTCTCTCTCTCCCTCTATCTCTCTGTAATGTCTGTCTGTGGATCTCAGTATTTTTTTCCAATTTACTGAAAAGGGAAGCTTCTTTAATAATGACTGAACACAGCACTGATCCATGAGTATAGCAGAATACCCTCAGGTGTCATTTTTTAAATCACTTTTTTCCCTTTTTTAGACATGCATAATTTGATTCTACCCCAGATTTCTGGGGTATCTTTTTTTCCTGGTTCCTGGTGACCCAAAGAGTACAAGGTATGGGTTCTACCTCATGGAGTGGACCTAAAGTCAAATCAGTTATTATTCAATTATGCCCACAGGCTTTGTGCCACCATTGCCCTTAGCATATCTTGCAAGCAATACACCATTTTAGATAAAGGGTTTGTGTCTGTCTTGCTTGTCTACATTTTTCTTTTGGTAGCATGCATAGTACCTTCCTGTACCAAAATGATAGAATATATGGATGAAGGCTCTATGTGGATACTATATCAACTTCTATGTTTTCAATGATATATAAATGTTATCTTCAGCAATGGGGCCTTGTTGTCAGTTTGTGGAAAGCAACCTATTGTCTGGGCAATAGCCTGGGTGGCTTTGCAACTCCCATGGGACCCCTTTGGGCCAACAACTCAAATGCAACCTAATCCCAGTTGTGGAGTTTCATTTGGTGACAAGAGATAGCCAGTTGCAATACTGTCTCCCCCAATATTTGGTGATTTCATGTAGACCACACACACACACACACACACACACACACACACACACACACACACTTCAGGGATTTTCACTGTATTAGGCTTTCATACTTCTCTTTAGTATTTTGCTGTCATTCCCTGTATTTTCTCCCTCACACTCCTGTCCCCTCTCCTTTCCCGCTTGATTCCCTGATTCTAATGGCCCCATACATCCATAATTATCGATTCTATTTCCCTTCCCTAATTCTATCTGTTTTCTCTAAACCCTTACTCTATACCTACCCTCTGTAGTTCTACAGATTACAGTTTGGTTACCATTGACTTAACTCCTCATATCAACATGTGAGTACATACCATATTTGTGTTTCTGGATCTGGGTTACCTCACTCAAGATGATTTTTTTCTAGTTCCATCCATTTGCTTGCAAAATTTCATGTTGTCATTTATTTTAAACTGCTGAGTAATACTCCATTGTATAAATGTGCTACATTTGCTTTATTCATTCTTCTGTTGAGTGACATCTAGGCTGTTTGCCGTTTCTAGTTATGAATAAAACCACAATGAACAACATTGAGCAAGCATCTTGGTGGTTGCATGCAGTGCCTTTTTGGTATATGTTTAAGACTGGTATAGCAGGATCTTGAGGCACATTGATTTTTGTCTTCCTGAGGAACTGCTATACTGTCTTTCATAATGGTTGTAACATTTTTACTTCCACCAGCAATGGAGGAGTGGTCCTCTTACTCTATATCCTGGACAGCATGAGCTGTCACTTGTATTTTGGTCTTAACCATTCGGACAAGTGTAAGACAAAAATCTCAAAGTAGTTTTGATTTGCATTTCTGATGGCTAAGAATGTTGAACATATAAAATGTTTCTCAGCATTTTGAGTTTCCTCTACTGAGAATATTCTGTTTAGACCCATATCCAGACATTTTGCACAGAGAGAATGAGACCTTGGAATACACAGTTCTAAATGGGGTGTCTCTACCAAATCCCTCCCCTTGGAGCTCAGGGAACCCCAGGGAAAAGGAAGCGGAAAGAGTGTAAGAGCCAGAGGGGATGGAGGGCACCAACAGAACAAGGCCCTCTGAATCAACTGAGCAAGGCTCATATGATGAACTCACAAATCCTGCAGCAGCAAGAACTGAGGCCATATGGGTCTGAACAAGGTCTTCTGTGTAAATAGTATATCTTCCAGCTTAGTATTTTTTTAAATTTTTTAAATTATTTTTTCTACATACCACCCACAGATCCCACCTCCTCCCTCCTCCCATCTCCCAGCCCTCCCTCCCAAGCCACCCCACATCCCCACATCCCCCAAATCTGCTGACTCCCATGAGGAGCCAGCAGAGCCCAGCACACTGAGCCTAGGCAGGTCCAAGCCCCTTCCCACTGTACCAAGGCTGCGCAAGGTACCACACCACAAGTACCAGATTCCCAAAAGCCTGCCCATGCACCAGGGAAGGATCCTGATCCCCTTCTTGGGTGTTCACCAAATAGTTCCAGCCAAACAACTGACTTTTATAACCAGAGGGCCTAGTCCAGTCCCGTGGGGGCTTCACAGCCACCAGTCCACAGTTCATGGGCTTCCACTAGTGTGGCTGGTCATCTCTTAACTTCCTCCCGTCATGATCTCGACATTCTCTGCCTCCTGAATCCCTCCTCTCTCTCATTGATTGGATTCCCAGAGCTCAGCCTGGTGCCTGGCCGTGGATCTTTGCATCTGCCTCCATTGGTCACTGGACAAAGGCTCTATGATGATAGTTATGGTAGTTTGCTAGACCGGTCACCAGAGTAGACCAGTCTAGGCACCCTCTGGACCACTGCCAGCAGTCCAATGTGGTGTCATCCTTATGGGTTCCTGAGAGCCTCCCAAGCACCCTACCTCTTCCTTTTCCCATGATGCCCTCATCTATCATGGTATCTCCCTCCCTGCCCTCCCACTGTGTCCCTGTTCCAGCTTGACCCTCCCATTTCCCTCTGTTCCTATTTCCCACTCCTCACCCTCTGCCACCCCCCACACCCAGTCCTCTCATGTAGATCTCATCTTCTTCTCCTTCACAGGGTCATCCATGTGTCCCTCCTAGAGTCTTTCCCTGTTAGCTAGCCTCTCTGGAACTGTGGGTTGTAGTATGGCCATCCCTTCCCTCACATCTAGTATCCACTTATGAGTGAGTACATACTATGTTTGTCCTTCTGAGTCTGGGTCACCTCACTCAGGAAGATATTTTCTAGTTCCATCCATTTGACTGCAAATTTCTTGATATCATTGTTTTTTATTGCTGAGTAGTATTCCATTGTGTATATGTGCCACATTTTCTTTATCTATTCTTTAGTTGAGGGGCATCTGATCTGATCAAGTTTCCAGGTTCTTGCTATTACGAATAATGCTGGTATGAACATAGTTGAGCATGTGTCCTTGTGATAAGATTGAGCATTCCTTGGGTATATGCCCAACCTTCTTAGTATTTCTTATGGGATTCCTGAATGTGTGAATGAGTGGATGTTTGATTCTTGTGACTGTCCCTGTGGCTCTTTTCCTTCTGTTTGGTTACCTTGTCTGTCTCAATGTGATGGTTTTTGTTTAATCTTATATTTTATTTTTTCTTTTTAGTTGTTATCTCCTAGAAGCCCGTGTTTTTTTAAAGATAGAAAGAAAAGGAGTGAATCCTGAGGGGAAGGGAGGTGTAGAGGGGCTGGGGGGAGTAGAGAGAAGGGATCCTATAATCAAGATATAGGATGTATGAGAAAATAATCTATTTTCAATAAATCAAAACAAACAAAAAACCAAAAAAATCCAAAATGAGAGAGAATTATCTATGAAGATTCATAACACAATTTTTTTCAATTTGATTGTATGCTTGATATCCAGTTTTTTTTTAGTTCTTTATATATTTTGATGATTAGTCTTCTACCTCAGATGTAGTTGGTAGAAATATCTTCACATTGTGTAGGGTGCTGCTTTGTCCAAATGATGGTTTCCTTTGTCTTGCAGAGGTTTTTCAGTCTCATGACATACCATTTATTGATTTTTGATCTGAGTACCTATGCTAATGGTATTCTTCTCAGAAGATTTTTCTCCTGTCCCAAAGAGGTAAAACCTAGTCTCCACTTTCTCTTCTATTTGGGATCAGATCAGTATATCTGATTTTAGATTGAGGTCCTTGATCTTTTTGGAGCTGAGTTTTGTAAATGGTAGTAAGTACAGGTTTACTTGGATTCTTCAACATGAAGCCGTCTAGTTTTACCCATGTCATTGTGGTATTTTTTTCCTGAGTGTATGTCTGTCTTCTTTATCAAAATCAGGTGTCCATAGGTGTGTAGAACCCTCAATTTTATTCTGTTATCAGTGTTTCACTTCTGTGACAATGCCATTTTTTTAACTACAGTTTTGAAGAGCACTTTGAAATTGGGGCACTGACAGAGCCCACAGTTCTTTTATTATTCAGAATTGTTTTAGCTATTCTGCTTTATTGTTTGTTTGTTTTTTCACATGAATCTTAGAGTCCTCCATTCAAGTTCTTTGAAGAATTATTTTGGAATTCCATTGGAGATTGCATTAAATCTGTAGATTGTTTTGGTACTATGTTAGTCTTACTGGTCTCTAAGCATGAAATATCTTTCCATCTTCTAATATCTTCTTCATTTTCTTTCTTCAAATGTATTTAAGTTTTTATTACAAGTCTTTCCCTTGCTTGGTTGTAGCTACCCCAAGATGTTTTATATAATTAGAGGCTATTGTGAAAGGTGGTATTTCTATTATTTCTTTCTTATAACACTTGTCATTTGTATATAGGAGAGCTACTCCTTTTTTTAGTTAATTTTGTATCCTTTTGCTTTGTTGGAAGTGTTTGCCAGCTGTAGGAAAAATTTCCAGTGGAATTTTTAGAGTTCCTTTTTGTTAGGATCCTGCCCTCACTCCAGCACATGCACAGTTTGGGGTCTTGTATCTTACATCATCAGCGGGTATGGGCAACTACGTACCCACCTTAAAATGTCAGACACAGACATCCACTCTCTCTCTCTGCTCCCTCTCTATTTCCCCTATGCTCCCTGCTTTCTGCTCTGCTCCCACCATCTTTGTTTTTCTCCAAGCCTGGCTCTCCTCCCTCCTATCCTCTCCTCCTTTCTAATAAATCTCTTTTGTGGCTGTGGCCTGTGACTTTTCTGCCGGTAACCAGCGCTGCCACCAGCGCCGTGTATCATAGCCATCACCTTTAGTGTACTATCATATTGTCTGCAAGTAAGATAATTTGACTTCTTCCCTTCCCATTTATACCCCCTTAATGTACTTCAGTTGTCTTATTGGTCTAGCTAAGACTTCAGTACTATATGAAGTAGGTTTGGAGAAAGTGGACAACCATGTATTGTTTCTCATTTTAGTGGAGTTGATTTGAGTTTCACTCCATTTAAGTTGATGTTGGCTATGTGCTTGCTGTAAACTGCCTTTATTATGTTTATGTATGTCCCTTTTATTACTAATCTCTCTGGGACTTTTATCATGAAGGGATGTTGCATTTTGTAACAGGAGTGCTTTGCATCTGAGATGTGATGTGGTCTGCTGAAGACCTTCATAGGGGGGTGTTCAGGTCCCAAAGAGGATTTGTGGAGTTGGGGGTAGAGTGGGAGGAAAGGAGGAGATGAGCATGATCTGAGGATGAATCAGGATGGCTGCCAGCAGTGTTTAATTGAAAAAAGACTACACATTTATATTCTATATTTGCACATAGTATGAAATGAGAGAAAAGGGGCATTGAGCTGGGGTGTGGCTTGAGATCAGGGGTTGGGGAATCTAGCATTGACTTTGACAATAGGCACCAGTCATATGTTAATGAAAGGGCTGCAAGTTCCTCTTACCAGAGATAGGAGAATGACTGCTTTAACAAGCAGGAACTTTCCTCAGGCCCCAAAGGGAATGGAAACCTTTATCTCAACTCCTGATCTTGAGAAAAAGACCTCAGCTGGGGAGCAGACACTACACAACAATTTCTTAGTCTTATTTTATTTTATTTTTTTACATTTTTAAAGTTCATTTTACATACCAACCACAGATCCCCCTCCCATCCCTCCACCCGTTCCTCCCATCCCCCCTTCCTCTACCTCCAACCCAGCCCTCATCCCCTCCTCCAACAGGGTAAGTTCTCCCATGGGGAGACAGCTAAGCCTGGTACATTCAGTTGATGCAGGACCAAGGCCCTCCTCGCTGAATTAAGAGTGAGCAAATTGTCGGACCATAGGTGATGGAATCCAGAAAACCAGCTCATGCACCAAGAATAGATCCTGATCACATTGCCAGGGGCCCCTCGAACAGATCCAGCTACAAAACTGTCTCCCATATTCAGAAGGTCTAGTTCAATCCCATGCAGGTTCCACAGCTGTCAGTCTAAAGTTTGTGAGTTCCTTTGAGCTTGGTTCAGTTGTCTCTGTGGATTTACCCATCCTGATCTTGAGCCCCCCTTGCTCATGTAATCCCTCTTCCCTCTCTTTGACTGGACTCTTGGAGCTTGGTATGGTGTTTGGCCATGGATCTCTGCATCTGCTTCCATCAGTTATTGGATGAAGACTCTATGATGACAGTTAAAGTATTCACCGATCTGAATACCAGGGTAGGCCAGTTTCAGGAACTCTCACCACTATTACTAGTAGTCTAATCTGGGGTTGTCCTTGTGGATTCCTGGGAATTTCCCTAGCACCAGGTTTCTCCCTTACCCCATAATGTCTCCTTCTCTCAAGATAACTCTTTCATTGCTCTTCTACTGTGTCCCTCCCCTGTGGCTAGAGTTTTCCTGCCTGGCCCACGATCAGGACAAATCTCTCTCACCTGCCAGTCCCACAGCCGCTCAGACCCAACCAAGTAAATACAGAGACTTATATTGCTTACAAAGTATGCCCGTGGCAGGCTTCTTACTAACTGTTCTTATAGCTTAAATTAATCCATTTCCATAAATCTATACCTTGCCACGTGGTTTGTGGCTTACCGACATCTTTACAATGCTGCTTGTCCTGGCGGCGGCTGGCTGTGTCTCCTTCCACCTTCCTGTTCTTTTCTCCTCTCTGTTAGTCCTGCCTATACTTCCTGCCTAGCCACTGGCCAATCAGTGTTTTATTTATTGACCAATCAGAGCAACACATTTGCCATACAGAACATCCCACAGCACTCCCCCAGTTCGACCATTCTGTTCCCTTATGTTCTCATCCCTCATCCCCAGGTTACTCCTCTGTTTTACCTTCACAAAGTGACCTGTATATTTTACTTAGGGCCTTCCTTGTTTTCTAGCTTCTCTGGAGCTGTGGGTTGTAGTCTGATTATCTTTTGCTTTACCTCTTGTATTCACTTATGGGTGAGTACATACCATGTTTGTCTTTCTGAGTATGGAGTACCTCACTTGAGATGATATTTTCAAGTTCCATGCATTTGCCTTCCATTTCCATGATGTCATTGTTTTCTTACTGTTGAGTAGTACTCCATTGTATATGTACCACATTTTCTTTATCCATTCTTTGGTTGAGGGGCATTTAGGCTGCTTCCAGGTTCTGGCTATTATGACTAATGCTGCTATGAACATAGTGTGAAGGCAATATGAAGGTCTAGACTTGACTTTACACACACCATCTTAGGGAATGGCCACCACCTTAAACCACCTGGTGGCCACAGGCCATATTCAGTTCCAGGTATAACCTCAGGAATGTGCCATAACAACTTGAACAGATACCCGAGACACAGCCAATCAAGAAATAGGGCAATGAAGTTTAACAAGATCCAGATGCTCCTGCAGACATCCTATCAGCAGTTTATGACCATTGCAGATATCCAGATAATCCTGTCAGCAGGTTGTGGTTTTGAACCAAAAGTCTAACCCAATAGTTTCAAATGTGGTTTTGTGCTGAAAGTCTAGCCCAATAGTTAAAAAAAAAATCACCTTGCCCCATATTCCTTCTACCCAATTCCCCAAACTGCCAAGATATGTAATTCCCAGTGTTTGTTTTTTTTCCCTTTAAAATCCCTCCAACCCCAAAGCCTGGGGCCACTACATTTTCCATCTGCCGGGTGGCAGCTCAGGTTCAAACTTGACAATAAAAAGAACCTTGTGTGCTTGCATTGGAAACTGGCTTGTCCTTGGTCTGTGGGAGTTTCACATCACAGGTACAACATTTGGTGCATGGGCAGGAAAACCCATGACCCCATGGACTCCAGACCAGAGGATCTCTGACTGGCTGATAAGTGTGTCTCTAAATGTCTTTTTGTCCTGTTTGTTTGTGTTCAGTTTCATTTCTGTGGCATGCCCAAGTCAATGATTATGATCAGGAATGGTTAAGGGGCAGATGCGCCCAAGGATCATGATCACAATGGACTGAAGGATGTTTCAGATCCTGGTAGTGGGGCACAGACCCCTCATATCTGTTGGATTGATGACAGGGGCCTCAGATCTGTATTGGGGTGGGGGCCCCACATCTGTTTGTGGTCAGCTGACACTGTTTCCCTGGGAAAATTGTTTGTCTTTCTTATATTCATATAGGACTATCCTGTCTATATGAATGTGTAGCTAGAGTTTTCCTGCCTGGCCCACAGTCAGGATAAATCTCTTTCACCTGCCAGTCCCACAGCCGCTCAGACCCAACCAAGTAAACACAGAGACTTATATTGCTTACAAACTGTATGGCTGTGGCAGGCTTCTTGCTAACTGTCCTTATATCTTAAGTTATCCATTTCCATAAATCTATACCTTGCCACAAGGCTCGTGGCTTACCGGCATCTTTACATGCTGCTTGTCCTGGTGGTTGCTGGCTGGCAGGCTGGCAGGCAGGCTCCTTCTGCCTTCCTGCTCTTTTAATTCTCTCTGTTAGTCCCACCTACTTCCTGCCTAGCCACTGGCCAATCAGTGCTTTATTAGCAACACATTTGCCATACAGAATATCCCACAGCACTTCCCCCTTTTTTTTTTTTTTTTCAAAAAGGAAGGTTTTAACCTTAACAAAGTAAATTACATATAATTTGGGGAATTTGGGCGTAGCTTCTCTTACTACTTCCTGCTGGAAGGGGGCGCTGTATCTTATGGGGATACAAAGAAAATTTTAGGATCATGGAGTAGTCCGTGAGGGTGTATCGTCTGAGCCAGTTGCCTTGAAACGGTTCTGGATGTTGGATCATCTGAGCCATGGTGTCATCGGAGACCTTTCAGGTGGTCTTGGCTGGTCAAACCTGATGTATCTTAATCTGGAACAAATCCATAGCCTCTGGCTTTCTGTGGAAACAAAATCAGAGCTTCCTTTCCAAAGCAACATATCCTTACATCCAAATTTTGAAGTCAAGGTATCTTTAAAATATACATATTGGTTTAACTCAGCTTCCTTTACAATCAAATATCTCTCTGCAGTTAAGAATCCTAAAGACAACACAATGCAGATTCTCTGTGTGATATCCATCTTTACGTGGCTTATATTTTATACTACCTTTACTGTCTCTTTAAAGACTTTATTTTTCAAAACTATTTCTTTATATAACTGTACATATCACCTTTTTTGTCTCTTTCAAGCCTACGTATTTTTTTTACACACATTTTAAAGCATTTAAAGTCTTGTTCCATCTGAATCTGTCTTATTGTGAACGTTTTACTTTAAACTGCAGCATTCTAAGACTGAAATGGTGTTGTGGCTGCTGGCTCCACCCACCTCAGCTTCCCAACATGGCGGTGATACGTTTACCACTAGCTCTGGGAGCCTTTGTGGGTCTATGCTTCTATCAAAGCAGCGTTTAGCCCAGAAGCCTCTTCTTTTTGTTTTGTACTAGCAAAGGCTAAATCCACCATGCAACTTTATGTGCCACTTGCAGATGCCTCACTCGGGCCATACTGCAAGTCGAGCACACACACCAGGAACCCACAAGTAGCTCAAGCCCGCAGGCTGCCGCTAACTTGAAAAAGACAACTAGGAAGCTGTTTTAGCTCCGTTTTAGAATCTTTTCTCAGGTTTTAGGTGGAAATTACTGCCCCACGTTCTGGCGCCATTTGTAGCTAGAGTTTTCCTGCCTGGCCCACAGTCAGGATCAATCTCTTTCACCTGCCAGTCCCACAGCCGCTCAGACCCAACCAAGGAAACACAGAGACTTCTATTGCTTATAAACTGTATGGCCGTGGCAGGCTTCTTGCTAACTGTCCTTATATCTTAAGTTATCCATTTCCATAAATCTATACCTTGCCACATGGCTCGTGGCTTACCGGCATCTTTACATGCTGCTTGTCCTGGCGGTTGCTGGCTGGCAGGCTGGCAGGCAGGAGGCACGTGTGAACGTGTGAGAAGTGTAGCCACAGTATGCATGTTTTATGCCTGAGCTTGTGTGTGCATTGTGACTCCTGTGGAGAAGATTGTAACTGTAACTAACTATCTAGTCTTCAACTCCATCAAAGACCTGAGAAGGAACATAATAATACCTGAGGAAACAGGAGATGGATACAAGCAACTTTCAGGAATCTTGCGAGAGTAGACAGAGGCAGCTGGATGCCTGCACAGTCATCTAAAATTTCTCAGCATCATTGGTGCATTCATATTGGCTATAGGCCTAGAGCATCTGACAGACCATTTTCAGAAGTAGGAATTTTGAATGACCATCTTATCTTGTCTTGGCAGAGTTCAGAAGTTGCTTTTCCCTGTGTCCAGTTCATCCAGAAAGGACAGCATTCATACTGTTAGCAGTCAATGCAAGGGTAGTTCTTTGCCCAGTAGGCCATTTTGTGTCAAGAAGAAGACAAACTTCAAAATAGAAATGTCTCAGAAGCCCAACATTCTCTCAGGATCAGATTGGTGCTGCCAGGAGCAATCATGTCTCATGTCAACAGAATTATAAATTATCAAAACATTTAAATGCCATATACTCTAGGTCTATGAAGTATTTGAAGATTACCTATCCATCTGAAACATGTTTCTGTAAATCTGGATAACCTAACTAACTATAGAAATGACAAGCATGAGTGACTATAGCTCAGTAAGTCTTCTCTACTTAAATAACTTAAGGACTAAGGCTTCACATTAACAAGATAAATAGTCTGTAAGCAGATGTACTGTATAAGGACAATGACCTCAAAACTGTGACAATACACAAAATATCTTAAACAGAGGTAGGAATGTATAGTGCAATATGTAATATGAAAATAATCCTCAATATATATCAATATACAAAATATCCTAAACAGAGTTAGAACATACATATAGTATGACAAATATAATATTATATTTGTATCACTATACAAAATATTTTAAACAGGAGTAGGAAAATGTGTACAATACAACAAATATAGTTATCTTAAATAGGAATATAAGAATAGTTTACATTTGTATCAATATACAAGAATGCATATCAGTGCAAATTATCTAAGGCTGATATTTTACTGAATTAGTTTACTAGTAAATACAATAATCTACCTTAATAGCCTATACCTATCAATTTCCCTTTTTCTTTTCTAATGGAGAAAACTGAGTCCAAATTTTACTGTTCCACCCCCAACCCTACAACCATCCATCCCTAACCCTGAGAAAAATGAAACATTTGGGAGAGGGGTGTCATTTTCTTAGAATTACTTCTTGCTGTTTAGGGTGCAAAGGCATCTCTGTGGGTTCCTGTAAGAAAATTTAGATAATTAGGTCTCAATAGGGCCAGCCATAGTGTCTGCAGCTAGTCTCAGTAATAGATAAAATGTCTGAGATTCTGGATAGAAGTGTAGCATGATGGGACCATCTCATCTTAGAACTGTCCTGAAGAGTTTTCAGTCCAAAGCTGATCATTGAGTAATGTTCTTAGGTGAAAAGGCATCTTTCTGTACAGAGTAGAGTCATTGATGTGGGGCCCATCTTCATTCTGGAGACTTCAGAGATTGCTATTGGGAAGACTTATTTTCACTGTGGAAAACTTGAACAGTATTAATATCAAAATGGAGTTTGGATTTAAAGATGGCATGTAAGAAAGAATTCCAAGAAATCAAGAATAAGCATGGAGAGAAATGAATCTTGATAATAATGGTCCTTGGATTATCTGTTTTCTTCTCTCTCATACCAGTTATCTCTTCTGATATGAGATAGAATCTCTTAATTTTTTCTTTTAACAACATACTTGGGTTTAGAGAAGGAGAAAGCCACATTCCAACTCCAAAACCAGCTTGATTTATAATTGAATCAAGACCACAACTATTCTAGAGTTAAAGAGATTTTGATTGTAGACAGTGAGATATTGTCCTATAGAGTATATGGGTATCAATAGGTTCTTCCTTCTGCTGTAGACTTCTGGGTGTCCAAGGCCTTATGATTTCCTAAAGATGGGTATTCCTATTATCCTATAAAGACAGAAAACAGAACCCTGCCCCAACCTGTGCTTGCTAAATTTTTCTTATAACTTGTAGAGATGTCATATCAGTTGATGAGCTTTAACTTTTCCTCATCAAGGGGTTTCTCCTGTTCGAATCGAATTTTTATTCATTTTGTTGGTATCTATAGTTTTTTTTCTCCTGCAGAAACAAAAGCAAAACCCCTTCCCCAATGTAGGATATATCCTGGTTTCCATTCTGAGGTCAACATATCTTTGAAATAAACCAGTTGGTTTAGCTCAGAAGTTTTGTCTGCCATCCAATGTGTCTCTGCAGCTGTTGTCCCTTCCTCATCAGCATTGAGAAAATTCAAGGTTAATAAAGCATTATGCAATCTATTTCTAGGAGTCACTGTTACCTGTTGCTGTTTATTTAGTATATTCTTTAAAGTTCAATTGGATCGTTATATGATTGCTTGGCTTGTGGGATTGTGTGGTATACCTGTAACATGCTTTATATTGTAATAAGCAAAAATTGTCTCAATTTATTTGAGACATATGCTGGAGCATTGTTAGTCTTAATTTGTACAGGTATTTCCAAGATGGCCATAGCTTCTAATAGGTGTGTAATCACAGTATCAGTCTTTTAAGAACTCATAGGAGTTGCCCATTGAAATCCTGAGTAGGTATCAATGGTATGGTATACATATTTTTATCTTCCAAATTCTGCAAAATGAAACACATCCATCTGTCAAATTTCATTTCTTTGTATACCTTTTGGGTTGCTAACTGCAAGTAATGGAGTTTGATCATAGAAGGAACAAGTAGGACTTTTTTTTTTTTTTACAATTTCCTTGTAAATTGGAAGGATGGAGAAATTCTTCTTTGAACCCTTGCTATTTATGTGGTCTTTCTTAAGAAATTCTGAGGCTTCTTGCACATTATCTATTAATAACTGAACAATCCTATTGTTTTCTTGTGCTAGAGGTCCTGGCAGACCTGTATGGGATCTGGTATGCGTTATAGGATGTTTCCTATTTCTGATGACTTCCTGTAATTGTATGAATAGTGAAGTTAATTCTGTATTATCAGGAATAAATTTAGCAGTTTCAATATGTAAAACAACTTTCTCTGCATATTGAGAGTCAGTAACAATATTGAGGGGTCCATGAAGTCCATTAGTACCATAAGAATGACATATAGTTCTGGCTTTTGTACAGAATTGTATGGACTTTGAATGACTTAAGTTTCCTGATTTGTATCCTGTTTTCTTTGATTTATTTACATCAGTATAGAAACCGGGGACTCCAGTAATGGACTTTTGCTGTACAATGTGAGGAAGGACCCATTCAGTCTTCTTTATGAATTCTAGTCTCACACTTTTGGGATAACAGTTGTTAATCTCTCTCAAAAGTTACTGCAGGATCTTTGCCAGTATTCATTATCTTTGTATAATGAGGAAATTTCCTCATTAGTTAAAAGTACTGCAATTTCTGCTCGGTCCATTTCTTTCAACTAGTGAAGTCTTTTTTTTTTTTTTTTTGGTTTTTTCGAGACAGGGTTTCTCTGTGTAGCTTTACGCCTTTCCTGGAACTCACTTGGTAGCCCAGGCTGGCCTCAAACTCACAGAGATCCGCCTGGCTCTGCCTCCTGAGTGCTGGGATTAAAGGTGTGTGCCACCACCGCCCGGCTCAACTAGTGAAGTCTTAACTTTCCTTTTAAAATCAAATCAATTCTCAGGAGCCATCCAGTCACTTTTCCAGACATGTTTTTTTTTTTTATTTTACAATATAATTTAATTCTACATATCAACTGTGGACTACCTTGTTCTCCCCCCTCCTGCTCCCCTCCCCTTCCCCCCAGCCCACCCCCATTCCCATCTCCTCCAGGGCAAAGACTCCCCTGAGGATTGAGATCAACCTGGTAGACTCAGTCCAAGCAAGTCCAGTCCCCTCCTCCCAGGCTGAGCCAAGCGTCCCTGCATAAGTCCCAGGTTTCAAACAGCCAACTCATGCACTGAGCACAGGACCAGGTCCCACTGCCTGGATGCCTCCCAAACAGATCAAGCCAATCAACTGTCTCACCTATTCAGAGGGCCTGATCCAGTTGGGGGCCTCTCAGCCATTGGTTCATAATTTATGTGTTTCCATTCGTTTGGCTATTTGTCCCTGTGCTTTATCCAACCTTGGTCTCAACAATTCTTGCTCATATAAACCCTCCTCTTTCTCACCAATTGGACTCCCAGAGCTCCACCTGGGACCTGGCCATGGATCTCTGCATCCAGTTCCCTCAGTCATTGGATGATCAATGAAGGCAGGTCCATTTCAGTGTTCCAAAAAAACTTTGCAGAAATGGAAATTTATTCTTCTGTAAATTTTATATTTTTTCATTTTTTTTTGTATCCTGACTGCTGTAAACCTCCTTTCTCTTGCATTTAATGTGTGTATATTCTTTTACTCCAGCAAGGACACAGGGAATGTCCATGGAATATTCCTGTCCTGCAGAAGTGTAAGAATAAGGATGAAGGAAATGATAAAATAAATCTGTTCTGATTTAACTTCAGTCTTAATAAAAGAGACAATTTGCCTTGGACTGTGGAAGAAGCCAAAGTCAAAGGCATTGCTTGATGTTGGAGACTCTCAGGGGATTTGTCACTGAAGTGAAATGAAAGTATATTAACTTTCTTGACTTGTCATTGTTGATTTGTCTTGGTTGTGTTTAAACTTTATTTTTGTCAAACAGAATTCATATCTCTTTTAATATGTAACTGTAGCTAGAGTGTTTTTGGTCCTGCCTGGCCCACAGTCAGAACAAATCTTTGTCACCCGCCAGTCCCACAGCCGCTCAGACCCAACCAAGTAAACACAGAGACTTATATTGCTTACAAACGGTATGGCTGTGACAGGCTTCTTGCTAACTGTTCTTATAGCTTAAATTAATCCTTTCTATGAATCTATACCTTGCCATGTGGCTTGTGGCTTACCGGCATCTTTACATGTTGCTTGTCATGGCGGCGGCTGGCAGTGACTCCCCTCAGCCTTCCACTTCCCAGAATTCTCCTCTCTCCTTGTCCCGCCTGCTTCCTGCCTGGCCACTGGCCAATAAGTGTTTTATTTATTGACCAATCAGAGCAATTTGACATACAGACCATCTCACAGCATGTAACAGTGTCCAAAATGTAGATATAAATTTGGGAATAGTAAAATCCTCTGCTTCAATGCAATTCTAAAGAAGTGTGTTGTCAGTGGATATTCTATGAAGAAGGATTTTCCTAACTATGAGCTCAAAAAAATCTTACTCTTTAAAATAAAATAAAATAAAATAAGAGATCTTTTCCATATAAGTCTTTAACTTCTCGCCATAACTTCTTGGTTTACATGATAGAAATAGCCATTCTAATATAATATCTTTCTTCTGCATCAAAATCCCTGGGGGGAGTGTCTGGAGAGGAGCATGACCAGAATGCACTTAAGTTCTCTATTCACACAATCCACGTGCACTCCTCATATTTTCTTTTCTACTAGAGCCAACTCCTTCTCAGCTTCAGCTGATAATTCTCTTGGACTATTTAAGTCCTTGTTCCCTTTTAGGGTATTAGCCAAATTTACTAGTCATTCTTTAGTTATTCCAATGATAGCCTGTAAGTTGGAAATGCTTCCTAACAATTTTTGAAATCATTGAGAGTCTGCAGTCGATCTCTCCTGAGTTGTACCATTTGGGGTCTAATTTTTTATAGCTCTATCTTATATCCTAAGTAAATAATAGAATCTCCTCTTTGTATTTTTTCACAAGCAATTTGTAATCCCCAGC
Source organism: Peromyscus attwateri (assembly GCA_902168425.1). Taxonomy (NCBI): domain Eukaryota; kingdom Metazoa; phylum Chordata; class Mammalia; order Rodentia; family Cricetidae; genus Peromyscus; species Peromyscus attwateri. The sequence goes on along the minus strand of CABHPP010001547.1, from coordinate 43,840 downwards.
AAGGTAGAAATTTATTTCTTCAAACATGTTTTCCAGGTACCTAACTTTGGATCAGCTAATAAGATATCATCCATATAATGATAAATTATGGATTTTGGAAATTTCACATAATTTATTTCCAATGTTTTTTTGCAGAAAATATTGGCACAGGTGCGGGGCATTTACCCACCAACCCCACAGCTCCCCAGAGTTTTCTTGAGTGCGAGCAGCAGGAAATATTAGATAGAAGGATTTAGATTGTGGAGATAAACAGATAGAAAATAAAGAATAGTCTCCAGAGGGCCTGGAACCTATTCCAATGGGCCCTGACTGTCTGTGCTCCAGGGTATTTATAGAGATGCCAAGGGGTGGAGCAAAAGACCTCCCTCCAGCACAGCCAAATGCAGACCATCTCAGACACCTGCACTCAGGCCCGTGGTCCAATCATCCTCTCTATGCAGACCTGCTGTGTAAAGCCACAAGGAACCTGAAAATGGGCTCCCACAGGTCCCCCTTTCTTAATATATAAAAAATAACTCGTTATTAATAGCATACAGCAATCTCCATAACTGTTATACCTCCCAGTATGGGAGTAGATGATGATAAAGATGGCATTTCTTTTTTGTATTAGGTCCAAGGTGACTACAGCAGTCTTAGCTGCATCAAACCCTTTCTAAACCAAAAACTCTTAATGTAATTGCAAACTTAAAGAATCCCCTAGTTTTCATCATTACCATTAACAAGGTAACATAAATATTGCTATACATAGTCATAATTCTCCAAATCTTACAACTCAAAACAAACTCTTAACAGAATCATTTGAATTAACATATATGGTACTACATATAGTTAACAATTTTCTCAGTCTTACAACTTTAACTCTTAATAGAATCATTTGAATTTCTTGCTAACAGTACATAGTAAAAACTTCTGATGTTTTTTAGTCAAACTTAAATATTTCCTTAACTTCAAACCAGGGTGCATTAATATCAATAGTTTAAACATAATTTCTGCAAACATACATTCAACCTTAATTCGCTCATAATTCCTCCTCTTCTTTATAAATTTTTAAAACAAAACCTCGAACCTAGTTAGAAAAAACCAAACGTATATAATTTCTACAAATGCATATTGAAAAGCAATATTCTCAATCTAACCATTAACACTTTGAAAGCTTTTAGCAAAACATCCAAAAGCAGTTTCTTAATAAAACTCTTTACACTTTAAAAGTAGTCTCTTAGTATACCCCATTTGCATTTCTTACTAACAAAACATGACATTAATCCACTCAAACAATTTTTAAAATTAAATAGACTAAGGAATATTAACTCTCCCTTTTCTTTATAATTTTTTAAACAAAATCTCAAGCCTAGTTAGAAAACCCACACTTTTCTGTTTTATAACACAAAACCAGTTCTATAAGTAATTCCATTTTTACATATACAGTTCCATAAAACAATATATGAATCACCAGTTAATAAAGCATATATGCATACACAAAATTGCATCATGACTCTAGATAGAAACAATAAATTTCTTCATTTAAACAGTTCCATTTTTAACACAAATAATTCCGGAAAACAGTTCCCAGGTCATTACTATAAGTAAATTCAAAATTATCCCATTTTAATGAAATCACTATTGTTCATTTAATTTCTTAAGTCCCCAAACTCAAATACATTCTGATACTAGCCTTCCAAATATGAAGAAATCCATAACCAAAATCTTTTTGCAGTTTTATCTCATTATTTTAAGTTCAAAAAGTTAAAAAAAAAATAAATTCTGGTATCAGGCTTTCACTTCCAAATATAAAGAGATGTTTTACAACCAAAACTTTTTGCAGTTAACAATTTAGTTCAAAGAAGTGTTTCTGCAACTTTTATTCTCAAGCCAGAGACCTTTTTAGGTACAGTAATATTTTAAACTGCACCGTTTTTGCTGTTAGCTCAGGTTTTTCTGTGTTGCACTGATTCTCCATGGATCTCAGTTGTGGATACCTTGTGCTGGTTCTGGTGTCCACCATTCTTAGCTTCTTAGCAGCTTTTGGAGCTTTCAAAACCATTCAGACTGCCTACTTTGCAGTCTACTAGGACACTACCTTCTGTGTCTCAGGTTCTTTCACCATATACATTAAGCATAGATTCACACTCAATATTTATATGTTTTACAAACTCACATATAACATATTAACATCTAATTATTTATACTCCTTAAGGAAACTATGGAACTACTTTAGCAAATATATTTCTTATTTACTTCTTATTTTCATCTTTTACAACTAGAATCTTTATTTATTTCTTATGTTTTTACTTAAACTTACATTTACAAATTCTTATTTAAACTTACATTTACAACTAGCATCTTCTTTTTTTTTTTTTTTTAAACTAAAACGATGGTTTTTAATGGGAACCAGAGATATGGTTACAATGACTGTAGTCACACACACACACACACACACACACACACACACACACACACACACACA